>JAODAL010019463.1:0-71971 GCA_025379985.1 Phyllomedusa bahiana | reverse complement strand
TCAAATTATGTAGCTGTTTTGAGCCTAAAACCTTTGTAAAACACCATGTTCTTCCTTAAAAAAGCTTTCATTGGAGACTACCCATGTATGGGTACCAAATCTGTTGAGATCTGTCAATGTAGGCCATCTCAGATGTTTCCTTCCAGCTATCTGTAATTACACACATGTATGCTCTTTAGCAGTTTTCTCTTGATGCTTTTTTCCGGCCAACGAAATACTGAAATGTTTTGAACAATTGTGATGTTATTCATGGTCATTTTGTGATTGTGCAAGTTGTCATATTACAACTTCTTGATGTCAGTTGTGCCTTTGCACTTGGTCAAAACTCTACAATGCTGAGGTGAACATGTTTTCTAACTAAACTATAAAAGTTAATTATGCTTATTGTTTGAAGAATGGGAATTCTTTAGTAGAAAGTCCCTATATGTACACAGTGTTTTATATGGTAAAAAAAACCAGTAGCATCCAATATGTGGAAATACTGAACTTCATTGTCCCATCTCAAATTTTGATGACATGATAAATTACAGTCCATTTCCCTTCATACTGTATTAATTGTGTACTGCAATTTCTGAACATGACCTTTGGTTTAAACAAGCTATGAAGATTTCCATTCCATAAATATCTAGAACTGTATCTACATATATACCGAATTTGGAAGCCATGCTATGTGATTTAGAGTACGCTAGATGTGAAATTTGTATTTCTGTCATGGATCCTGATTTGCAAAGTAGCTTTATTAGTAAAGAGAAGTCTTAAAGTCTTGAAGTCATTTAGTCATAATGGACTTTAAGCCCCATGTCTAAATCTATAGGAATCGGCTTACATTTTGGTGAGTGATAAATATGGAAATCCAAATTACATCTATTAGATAATCCAGAGGTTAGGCATTGTATACAATTTCCTATGGTGTCTGGTCTTGACTTCATTTGCACATTTGGCAAAAACAAAATACCATTCTGGAGTTGAGCCATGAAATTCAGACTTCTATTTGTCAAGTTTTTTTACAGAATTATTTAGGGTTGGGATGTACAATATGCAAGTGCAAGTGTATTAATATATCATGAAGACATAGCATAGTTATTATTTACCACTTTTCTTATTATAGTTACTTTGTTTTCTATGCTGAACATCTCTTGAAGTGTACTAGAATCTCCCAACATCAATACAGACACCTTTTGTAGCTTATGCACAAAGCATATATGTTCAGAAAGTAGGACTATATTCCCCCTGTACCTCTCTATTGCCCTGTCATTACCCTGCCGCGATGTCTGTCGGGACACTTTTGTCATAGTAACTCGAGGAATATCACGAACAGGGATGCGACGAGGAAGGTTATGTAAATGGGCCCTAAACAACAGCCATTTAAACAAAGATAACACTACTTATTTACTTGGGTCAAGCAAAAGTGAAGATTGAATTAAACCTAATGTAATAAAAATATCCTAATAATCTGTTGCATTTCTCATCATTGATTGGACCATTAATTAGATGCTCATAATAATGTTTATTTGTGACCCATTAGATGTTTGCTATTATATCATAGCTTATAACAATTTATGAACTGCAACAGTATTGCTGAAAACATTGCTGAATTCTGTCATTTAGGACACATTTTAGCTGTATCACAATGTATTTCTGAGAAGGAGTTAACCATAATTATTATCTGTTTATTATAGTAAAAGGCTACATTTTGGTTCAGAGACATATCCTAAAGTTCTTGGGCACCAGTATTATGCCATTTATAATACTGATGTCTTCCTTTGTTCCATAAGAGCCTTCAGACCTTCTTAGGCATCAATGGATATGACTGGTACCTCTGCACCCCCCCACTGTTACTTCCATTAACTTTATTCCATGATCTTGTGCCTAGGACAAAACTTACATAATCTACGACAAAAACAAGTACCATCATGCACTCAATGACTGGTACAGATGAAAAGAGAGCCTTATAGCTATACTCTTCTACTAGTTGAGTATATTTTAGAAGGCAATACAAAGTTAAACACAATGTTAAATTAAATAAGTAAAGAGATAAATATATTAGTATCAGTAAATTCAATGTTTTTCATATTTTCTGCAGCCATTAGAATATAATAAGTAATTAATCTGGGACTTCTGTATAAAAAAATCTAAAATGCTTAGCTTAAAAAACAACAATCCAGGTAATTGCTATAAGATAAACATGGAGCCTACAATTGCAATACAGACTCTTATCTTTACTTTGTTGTTTTGCTTATGTTAGCTAACAATGAGTGGTGATAAGTTCAAGGTATGTACTAATTTATGCAAACAAGGGTCAAATGGTCATCCTGTTCTGTCTGAGCAGAGTAATTATCAGTCCTTGATAGCACAAAATCAGCTGTACTGTTGACAAGGACACTAGTTCTAACATTTTGTCTCTATACATTTTAAACCTTAAAGGGGTTGACCCATCTTAGACATTTATAGCACATTGATAGCGCCCCTGAAGCTACCCGATAAGAATGGAGAAGTGGCTGCGCTTACGCTGTTACTCTCATTTTAATGGGGGTTCCAAGTACAGCCAAGCAGTTGTAATCGGTTGCGCTGACTGAAATGAATGGATTTATATGCCATAAATATCTGAGATGTGAAAACCCTTGTAATTTTAGTTCCTTAAATGTGTTACCCACATGTGAGACACTGGAGACATTGGCTGGGTGCTGGTAGAGAGGGAATGCTATCAGTAATTTCAGGACCCCATATATCCAAAGCATATGTTCCCCCCATGCCCATTGCCAGTTTCTACCTTGCATCATAACAGTAGACCCCCATCTTTTTCATTTTATTAGGGTCTCAGGCATCAATATTGTCCTGATGTCTGCCCTGCTATTGGGAGATAGTGGTTCCACTAATGCCACAGCTGAAAGTTAGCCTTCATAAGTAGCAGTGGTTTGATTAAACATATGATTGAATATATGTTTAAGTCATATATTCAGTCATATGTTTCAATAACTGGTAGAAACATCTGCCATGTCAACATATATTAATCTATTAAATGTAGATATTCATTTGCTACAGAAGGTGCAAATTCAACATTAAATTGCAATTTATTTCAAAACATGTCTGTATTGAGAGCATTCACTTTAATTAAACCACTGCTACTTATTTAGGTTAACTTTCAGTCATATATTTCAATAACTAGTAGAAACATATATATAATCTATACCTACTTATATCTATAAATCTATATATATATATGTCTATATATGTAAATATTACAGTTATATTTATTTATATATTTATCATTACCAGGCTTGAAATAGGCTGCACTACTGCTACAGTCTTGTTCATACAGAAAACACTAGAGCCACAAGAGGGCAGTAAAAGACACATAATCAAACGCATTGCATAATTTTTTTATTCTCTTTGGTCACGCAGTTTAAGGACAGTAGCAGACAACGTTTCAACAATTTCATTTTCTTTATATGCATACTCTCCATATGTTATGTAAAATGAATCTGGAGTAGTTTGGATATAATACGAAAAAGCTGCGCTATAGTAAATAATGGCCTTAGAAAATATGCAAAAGGCATTTTAGCAGTGAAATATTTAAATCAACATGATTTAATTCTACAAGGCTTAATCAATGGCAGTGAATGGCAGTATTCTGTGTAAAATGCAAAGCTAATGACAAGGGCCACATGTATGAAACTGTTTAGGTCTAAAACTCATAGACAGACAGACAGACAGACAGACAGATAGATAGATAGATAGATAGATAGATAGATAGATAGATAGATAGATAGATAGATAGATAGATTACAGTTGCATGTCATAGTAAGAATTGGATTGGAAAACTCAATCCGTGCACGGTGTTCAAGTTTTTCTGAAACAACCCAAAGTGCTTTATCTTGGTCGCATTCAATTATCATATGCAGCCACAAGGCAGCCACTGTGCTGAAAGATTCAGAGACAAAAATTCAAACGATTGTATAATGTAGCTAGGTTGCCATATGGGTTCTAGATCGCTGAAGCTCAAACTAACCTATATATTCTTTCTTTGAATAGCCTGCAAAACTGTTTTTATTTCTAAATATTAATTCTATACATAGGACTCTGAAAGTTGTTATTGAGATTGGCAATTTATAAATGGGTATATTATCTAAAGGCTTCTATGTATCACCCTAGAGTGAAACAAAGTTTCTTATCTGCAACATAAAAGTCTGACATACATAACCATAGAAAAACATTCCCCCTATGAAGGGATGAAGGGACCTGACTATGATTCTCCAAACAAACGTGTAGTAATTGTGTATCTTTAGATATAGGTAAAAAAGTTAAAAAGTTAGTTTCATCCCCTAATTGTATTTTTGAATGGCAGGTGTATAGCTATCTAGTATGTATTCATAGATACACGTCAGATATACACATATAGAGGTAGATAGACAAGTAGATAGATAGATAGATAGATAGATAGATAGATAGATAGATAGATAGATAGATAGATAGACTGGCATATACCAAGAATATGACTAGAGAGAGATAGATAGATAGATAGATAGATAGATAGATAGATAGGAGATAGATAGATAGATAGATAGATAGATAGATAGGAGAGAGATAGATAGATAGATAGATAGATAGATAGATAGATAGATAGATGATTGATAGATAGATAGATAGATAGATAGATATGAGGATAGTTAGAGAAGACAGATAGATAGATAGATAGATAGATAGATAGATAGATAGATAGATAGATGATAGATAGATAGATGAAAGATAGATAGATAGATAGATAGATAGATAAATGATAGACAGATAGATAGATAGATAGATAGATAGATAGATATACTGATAGATAGATAGATAGATATATAGATTGATAGATAGATAGATGATAGATAGATAGATAGATAGATAAATAGATAGATAGATAGATAGGAGAGAGATAGATAGATAGATAGATAGATAGATAGATAGATAGATAGATAGATAGATATATAGATATATAGATTGATAGATAGATGATAGATAGATAGATAGATAGATAGATAAATGATAGACAGATAGATAGATAGATAGATAGATAGATAGATAGATAGATAGAAACCTGCCTTTAAAAAATAATGTCTATCTATGAATTGGTAACACTGCACTTAAAAGTTCTGGTTCCAGGGGTTCATCAGATATTTATATGCACAGTAGCTGACAAACGGCTGGCACCAGAACTTTTTGGTGTGGAGACTACAGTGTTACTTATCTGCTCTATACAGGCAGATCTATATCATCTGCAACACATTGCAGCTACAAACAGTTCCTAGGGAGAAGTCTGGAGATGTGATCACGTTGCTGATGCCTGCTGGAGGGCAGACACTTTCCAACCTTCATGTACCATCTGTAAGCACTTTCACAGTAACGCACTGAGCTCTCTTGCTGAGGTAGTTTAGCAAAAGTCAGGAGAACACATGGACCTTCCAGGCAGCCACATAGACACAGGCAGGTACTTATATGTCCTGTTATTTCACGGGTCATCTTATATGTATGAAATATTCCCTCTAGGTATGTCTGACTCTGAAGTAACTTTACTGCTACCACAAGAGCACAGGAATAAAGGACCCCACTGATATGGGGATGCCCACTTGGGTCAGTTCATCTACATTTTATAACCCAGCCAAGCTTATCTGTCTTTGCAGCAGCTGAATGTACCATTTAACTTTTTAGGGCTCCATTCTTTATGGATAGGGATTTCCTGCAGACCAATACAGGTAATATATCACAATGAGTTGTTACACTTTTTAAGCTTTGCTATGTTATAAGTTAAATAGGTTTTAAAATCAATATTAAACTAAGCATACAACTAGTAATATTCAGAGGAAGCAGTGTGTATCCAGAAGTTAATCAGATTTGCAGAAAGACGGTGGGATAAATGCTAACAATGTGTATGGGGTCCTGGTTACAGGCTAGGATCTTCTGTAATAGGATTTTCTAGACATTCTAATTACAAACTAATTACCAGTGATGTGCTGAGCAAATAAACTTAACTAGTAAAGTGCTGGCTCGCTGTAATGTATCCTGCTTGGGGCTGTGTATACAGACAGTCATTACAAGGCACTAAATGTGTTGAATCAGGATTAGATATTAGCATATTTAATCAGAGCCTCAGGACAAGACAGCCATTAAAGGAAACCTACCTAAATGATATTTAATGGAGTATGTAGATTTCACATTAAACCAATACAAGCCAACAACTTTGAGTTCTCTCTTCAGTTTCTGGAAACTCCTTCTCCTGATGCTGCCTGCCACTGGTGTGGTCTGTGCTTAATCTCAGTTTAAATTGCATAGATCCATCGGTCATAAGGTGAAACGGTATATGTTTTCTGTATTAACCAGCACAGTCAAAACAAGACAAAGGAAACCTCCATCTGTATCTGATAAGATAGATCCAGATCTTGACACGAAATAAACTAGTTTCAAAGTCCAGTACTTGGTCACTTCACAGAATTCCTGATTAAACCTATAGTAACATCATGTCTGAAGAAGAGAGCTAGGACTCTCGAAAGCTCACCATCAAATATACTCAGCCTCTAAGGGTATCGCCTGATTTCTTCACTCTTCTACTACTTTCTATGGCTAACACGGTACAACATTATACTATTAAACCTATAGTAGTAACTTTAGAGCTCAGCTGTAAAATGTCATCACTCTCTCTTTTTTATCATAAAGTCCTATGTACATAAGTTAAACACCAATTTAAGGAACTTGTGCTCAGTCATATTACATAACCAGGAGCATCAAAAATCATGGTGTGTCTTTAAACTGAGTTATACTTAAAAACAAAATCACCAAGCTTAGCAGAAAACAACATTAAAATATAGTAGTAGTATAAGAAGATAATTCTAGCTATATTGCAATAGGCACCAAACTTTAGAAAGTTGTACAACTTCTTTAATAGTTTACATTGAAGAGCACAGACCTGAGTACTAGCATCAGGTAATATGCTCTTAAGGACAATAAGGTTTTGTGCTTTGGCTTGATATACACATACAGGTAGTCATTAGTGGGTTAGGTTCATCACTGCCCTAGGATCTAGCTGAACTAATAATAGAGGAAGGACCCAGCACTCAAGAACAGGTGAATATCTGCAGGCACCAGCAGTGACACTTACTTCTTCGATGCCGCCTCCCTCTAGGGATGTGTTGACTCTCAATGTATTCCAAGAAGTTCACAATGATCAAACACAAAGAAAGCAGTCGCAATTGCATAGTAACCTTGTAATGATTTCCCCCCTAGCTTCTTCAGTGTGGAGTGGAGTGTCCTTCAGGTCTCTTCTTCTTCCCAGTGTTTCCCAAAAACAACCACAAGGCTTCCCAGAAGATAAGGGAAGGAAAATTTAGTAAAACAGGATGATAAGAGGATATTTGGCATGTAAGATAGAGAGTACCTTAAAAGGGATGTGGCCAAGTCCGGGAAAGAGCCCCCTGGGTGGGATGAGGTAGCAGTTCCTACAACCAAATTTTTAATGCTGGGGTAGCAGAGGTGGGAGAAAGAAGTCTCTTGATAGAAAAACTCAGCACACAGGTGGGATCATCTGTCATTTCCAAAAAACCACCTCCTTGTGAAGTTTTTCCTACATCCATCTAAACAAGGTCCCTGAGGGCAGATGTAGGTACTCACCAGAACCCCCAGCAGGTAAAAGTATGCAGGAGATTTTTTGCGCTGGAATATATCACCCCGCTTCTCTATGCTCCAGTGATCCAACCAAAAGAAGTAATGAAGCATAAAGGTAGTGCCCTTTTGGGGGTTTTATTTAGTATAGAAAAAAGGGCCCCGTGGATTAGTGAGGCCCAAATGCCTGCTATAGGTTACTGTAAATCAACTGCCCCCCCCTTAGCTGACGCTACTCCACTGGGTGCACTCTTAAGACTGGCTGCTTCTGTCAGACTCCCCTCACTATACCGATGTCAGTGACTTAAAACCCCCCCCCTATCCCCCTTTCCCCAAAACCCCCCCCCTCTCTTTTAAAAAAGCGAAAATTTAAATGTGCAAGTCAATTCAATGGGGCGGGGCGTGCTTGGGGGAAAAGAAAAGTGTAAAGGGAAGCCAGCCTGTCTGTGCCTTTGGGGCAAAATTTATCCCCTGAGCGAAAAGGGGGGAAAATTTTAACAGCAGCATAGAGCTTACATGCAACATATAGTGCCAATATTATACAGAATAGCTGCATAGAACAGATCACTGTATGTATGTGATTGCAGAAAAATGTTAAGGGCTGCATAAGAGCATGGTGATAATGGAGTAGGTTTGCTTGCAGTCCTATGTAAATCCACAATGAGAATAAATTGCACAAAATGACAAACTAAGCTCTGCTACATCTGTGTGTGCCTTCAAATAATACTGACACACACACACTGATGGAAAATAAATAGTTTCAATCGGTTTGTTACTTAATCATTATGGGTGAAGGATAAAAGAGCGCACTGGAGTCTGTGTGTGCTGTGCTTGTATCAGTCTTCCTTTAGCTTTCTTCTACTTTCTAAACACATTTCACACATTTAGGGCTGGGGCTGACCTTTGCTTAACGGGTTTTAATTTTGGGTGAGTACCCCCCGGGGTGTATGTACATTAGCAAAAAAACCTGAGTGAGCCAAAGGGGGTTGTTCAAATTTCAAAAAGAAAAATCTAAATGTTTAAAAAAAAAAAATAAAAATCATCATTAATTCCTGACCACCCCAGCCCTATCATGGTCCCTGCTGGATTTACCCGTTCAGCAATGCATGTCAGTGTCCCCATGCCAATGCAGCCAATTCATGTCTCCCTGCGGGTTTTTTCCCCAAGGGTGAAAAAAAATTTCAGGGGCATGGGCGGGTGGAGTGTTGGATGTTTTTGTAGGTAGTTTAGGTTTTTTTTTAATTCTAAATATATCTTACTGTAAGAAAACATATTATTATTATTATTTTTTACAGGCCCTCATTCCAAAGCGTGTACATTTGGGTTGCATACATAACTTGTTCAAAAATACAAGGGAGACAAATTAAAAATAAATACTGGACGAAAAAAGGGGAGTCCCCGCCTGTGAGGGGTTACAGTCTAAAAATAGTCAAAAATAAAATAAAACTAAAGGGTTTTTTCCGGTGATTTTTAATTGTGCTTTATAATGATTCAAAAAGGGAAAAACTACATTTGCTAATATGCAAAGAACATATTACTGCAGTATTATGTAGTTGTAATAGTTCTATTTAAAGTGCCATGTGTACCTATGTTTACCTGTTTGCATGAATAAAGGCTGCAAAACAAAGCCCATTTTTTCAGAAAAAAAATTGGTTCCTTCCTTAAATTAAAACCCCCTTTTGATTTTTTTTAACCCCCTTTTGGATGCTGCAGTCTATAGTCAAATCACAGCTTTCTAAAAAACCCCATGCCAGAGGGAGGAGCTTTAACATATAACAAATAAACTAGAAATATTTATTTACCTTTCTTTGGGCACAATGTAGTGGTCCCCAAACCCCATTTTAAACAAAATTCCAATAAATTTTTCCGCCATTTGTAAAAGAAATTTAAAAGCTTTTTTTAATTTTCCCCTTAAAAAACCTTTTTGTAACATCCACTAAGGGCGGGGAAAGGACAAAATGAAAAAGGGAGGGGCCCTCCTCAAAAACGCCCCGCTACTTTTACGGGGTTTTCCCCGGTCTCCGGGCGTCCCCAAAAAGAGCCTGTTGGGCAGAAAAGGATTTTGATCCGGATAATTTTTAAAATGCCATAACTTTTGGGAGCATTGTACCTTTTCCCTACCATTATGAATGTTATAAGAAGGGTTTTTAGAATATTTAAATTAAAGTTTTTTTTTTTTACAAATGGCACGTTTATATAGAGGGGGGAGGCCCCTCTGTCAACCAATGGCATACCAAAACATATTGCTGAGTGCCAAAATTACCAGGGCTTTTTTTTCATTAATATGTTTTTATGAAAATAATAAAACAAGTTAAATTTTTTTTTTTTTAAACTGCAGGTAAAGCAAAGAAAAAAGATACACAAAAACGGGAAAAAAAGCTCTTTTATTTCTTGCAAAATTGAAAAAAGCAACCAAAAAAAATGGTGTTTTGGGAAAATTAACTTTTTGTCCTATAAAAATAAAGCGCATTGGTGGACAAATGAAAAAACTATGGTTCTTGTGACAATAGAAAAAAAAATGTTGGTTCTTAAGACCGGGTTTCACATTTGCGTTGGAATACGTTTCAAAAACATCCTGACAAGGTGAAAAAGAAGCCTGGGATCCATTCACAATGCACCCCAGCGTCCAAAGGGCCCTATTAATTAAAATAGATCCGTGGGGTTTCCCATGGTGTCGGGTATTGAGAGGGAAAAAAAATTCCTTAGTTTGACCCCCCGCAAAGGGGAACCAGGGCTAACCTCAGTAAAACCCTGCTACAAAATTCAGGTTAACCCCCCCAATTTTGGGTTTTCAGTATGGCATTGGATATCCTTAATGTGAGTCCACAACATTTATCAGTATGTAAAAGCTTGTAGAAAAAATGCTTTATGTCAAAAAATATAAGTAAATTATTGGTTTGTGTGTGACCCTTAACTATCCCAACTATAAAATGTTATGGTATTAACCTGCATTGGTGAAACATCATAAAAGAAAAAAAAGAAAAAAATTCCAAAATTGCTGTTTTTTTATTTTGGCCTTTTCCGCATGATAATAAAAAAACATGGCTGTCAGAATATAGTGGCACAAAAAGAAATAATTTTAGAAAAAGTTTTATCATCCAAGGAAAAAAGCATATACATTTGGTATCAATGAAAATGTATGGAGCCACAGAATATAGTTAGTATGTCACTGCATGGTAAACGCTGTTAAAATGGAAACCCAAAAAAACCAAAACTATTCCTCTTCCAAAATTGGAATAAAAGTTTTTCAATGCATTAAATGTGCCTTAAAATAAAATACAATTCACTCTGCAAAACCAGCTCTTATAGGGCTACAGCAACAGAAAAATAAAAAAGGTTTCGATAAAAGAAACTGAGGATAAAAATAAACCATCCCCCTTCCCTTCCCTCAAAAAAATACAGCATCCTTAAGGGAAATTTTCATCTCCTTATTTCCATTCCAGTCCAGAGTCTGTGCCAGCTGCAGTGAATGTGCAGATGGCTGATCATGTACGGTTCACTTTTATGGGAGTTCCGAAATCAACCAGTTTGCTTTCAACTCCCATATAGTCGAATGGAGAGACCCATCTCTCCGTTCCTTGCAGCCAGCACTGAATCAAGCCTGGAATGGAAGTAGTGAAATAAGAATACCATTTTAAGGAGTTAAGAATAAAAATAGTCTGGATCTTAAAAGGTTTTAGTGGTTGTAATATCAACATAAATAATAATGGAATAACAACAATAAAACCATTAAACACTATTTTTTTTTCATATTACAATAATAACAATGCTAATATCAACAATATTGTATTATTACTATTATTACTACTACAATAAATATTTAGAAGGATAGTATCAACTTATCACTTATTATATTCTACTACTACCAACAATATTAACAATATGAACAATGGTATACAACAGTAGTAGCAGTATAAGCAGCATAAGATGTAATGTTATGAATAGCAATAATAGCAGTACATAAGAAACCATAAGAAAAAAAAATCCTCCAAAATGGCTGACTTCACTGGTTTCAAACAGTTATTTTAAGCTTATATTTGAATTTTTTTTTGCAATGGGCTACAGCAGGCCAACGCATGTAGAAAGAGTGATCTATGATGTTGGATTTTTTAACCCTTGCTGGCAGAACTGAGGTATGTATGGCATAATTGACTGATCATCATGTTGCACAATCATACTCTGTTGTTTTTACACTTTTTACTTAGGGGCCGTTTACACGGCAGTGGACAAATACCGGCGGGTTTGCCGGAAACCGGACGGAAGTTTGTGCATGTTCAATGTTTTGTCGCCGGTCCGCCGGCGACAAAACCGCCGGGCGGAAAACCCGTGCAGTGGAGACATGGCCTTAAAATGCCAGACTTTAAACTTTTCTTGAGTGACTTGCCAGCTTTAATATTAAATGCTAAATTCATTACTACGTGTCAGGCAAAGCCAACCAAAAAAGTGGAGAATTTTTATGAAAATATGTTTATGGAATTAAGAAGCACAGGTCTGTCATTTGCTTGCTGTGTATTGGCAGAAAAGATACTGCAACATTGGACAATGCAGCTTTTTTTTTCTATAAATAAATTCATTTCTTTGCCTATTCTTAAATTCTCCATATTTCATTCATTCCTTTGGTTATTTGTTCATTGGCTTTTTTTGTCTATTTGGGAATGTGGGAAATAATCTTAACACCGACACTTGGTAATTTAAATTATAGTTATTTTGTGCTCTTTATACCCAAATTCCAGTTGCAGTAATGAGACTTCGTTTAAGAAAAGAACTGTCATGCCCAACCATAATGGAGTAGGATTGTTCTCCCACAAAGTAAACATAGAAAGATAGATGGGAAGGTAAGAAATTACAGGGATTAACCTCACCTTCCATATGCTAATCCGAACCTTCTTCTCCCACAATGACACTGCCTTAGGTGATAAAATCATCCTGTGAAATACTAAGAAGTTTACATATTGTTATTTAAACAACGTGGTTGAGTTTGTTTCTTACACATTCTAGTATGTTGACTACAAGAATTATTAAAGTTATACATTCTATTTTATACCTCTTGCTTAAATATAATGCAATCAAACATCTAAACAAAATTAATAACATGTAGATCCTAATGAAACAAAAAAAATAAAAATAAGCAGAACTTTCTCTCTCTATATATAGATTGAGAATGTGTGTGTGTGTATATATGTATATATGTGTAATGTATGTTACATCAATGCGTTGATTTCTTTGTAGAACACGGTATTTGCTGTCTGCATTCGCTACCTGGTTTATACAACAGATCCTAAAGGTAAAGGGGCCACATGACTGATTTAGAGCTGTGGTCCTTTTCACAGTTTTTGCTTGCATATGGGTGCATGGTCATCTGCTATGCAGGGTATCCTACAGTATAGCTCTATTTAAGTGAATATGACCTGCTGTAATTCCTTGCACAGCAGTGCTCCTGTGCAGAGAAAAACAATGAAGGGGATATGTCACATAATTAGTGCTGTGGGCCTTTTACTCTCAAGATTGGTGGAGGTTCCATAGGTCGGAACCATACTGATCGTAAAGTGACGGCATAATCCAGCGAATAATCTGCAATGATATCACTAACTAAAGTACAAAATAAATTATACAGTTATATCACTTAATACAAAGACTAGTTAAAAAACAATCTTTATATCCTTAAATATTTAAGAATATCTCTCTATGCAAATAAATAATTGAAAATGTGCAGCTGGTGTCACAGACTAGAGATCAACAAGAAAAAAGTAATCCCAAAAATACAAATACTCTGCTAATATAGTGTTTTTAGCTACGAAGTCACATGTGGCCCTTGGTATTTTGCATCACTAACACTTTGGATATCACAGCATTACTAAACCTTGACAATAGAGTCAGAGCCCTACTCGAAGCTTACAACAGGCAAAAAGCCATACTATTGATTCCTGAGATTTGGGTCAAGATCATATAATGGGCTATTAGAAGCTTCAGCACAAGACTTGATTTCCTTTAGTTTTTTTTAACATTTATGGAGACATGTATGATTATAGACGGGACAAAATGAATTTTCTCTTCTGGTTTTTAGTGTTAAATGTGCCTGAATCAATGAAAGTGGTTTTTGTGTGCTCATAAATGGTTCAATGTTGGGAAATTATATATTTTTATATTAATTTAATATTATAATTTTTTTAAATTTATATGATTTAATTTTATATATTTTTAAAATGAACAGAAATTCCTTTTTATTATTGTACTGGGATAAGTTAAGAAATAAGGGACCTTTTTTTCCCTAACAGCAAATCTAGCTCCACTTCGACTCCTCAGGCTCAGGCATTGAAAATAGGTCTGCCTGTTCGAGCAGTAATACGCCTAGTTTTTCCGATTCGCATTCATATGTGTCTAATAGTTTGAATGTGGTGTGACACGCCTCAATAATGCCCCAAAAATGCCCTCACATGTTTGCCGCATTTAAAAGTGTCAGATCTGTCAAACAATGCACCAGACATCACACAACGCTCACTTTGGTGCATTTTACACCAGAAAAGGATGAAAAATCCTTTCATACATGTCTCCCTTAATGTGGGTCAACACCTGTTAAGTCTGGATCTCAGAATGTGACTCTTGTGCTATTAAATGTTGAGGCAAATCTTTAGGTACGATAATGTTTTGCAAATCATTGTGTGTAAATGCAACAGCTGAATAGTCTGGCAACTAAACCAACCATCTACATAACTCATTGCAATATCAAGGAATCGCCACAATTAAACACATGGCTATACTTTTCTAACACCAGTAATGAATAGATTACAAATTGTATGTTATAAAAGTATGTAAAAACACCCTTATAGCCAACAAGACAAGGACAGTGCATGTTTTCACTCAAAATGAAATGAAAATGCAATATTTACATTTGCCAAAATAACATGTTGGTGGCCATGAGTTAAACCAACTAAAGATATACAGTAAAGATTCCAATAAACTTTTAGAACCAGTCTAGAGATCTTGTTCCCTTTATATTAAAGACAATAATGGTACAATTTTCTGCATCTAAATTCAAAAATATAAGTACATGAGTATATAATTAACCTGAAAACAATACAAAACATCTTGGCAGTTGATGTGAACTATAGCTGACCAGTGCTCTTTTATGTCCTTGGTGGGTTTGGCTAATATAATATATATTTTAAATATTTCATAATGTAAGAGTAATAACAATATGAATCAAGAAAATGGAAACTTGACAAGTAAAATGAACAATCATAGATGAGATATTACAAAGCCTATGCTATTAAGCTGAAAGTGTCGTGACAATAGCTTGGAGTCCAATTGCCTTGGGAAATGAGAAATGAATCGTATCATGAACAGAACGATGCATAGTAACAGAAAACTAACCACTATTTAGAATCTCTAACAATACAAATATCTTTTATTCAATACTGTATTAAAAACATGTTTTCAATTATATATCAGTGTTCAACAAGAAGATCCAAAAGAACTGCATTGGGGATGGCCTGTGCCCCATTGTACGCAAATCTTTTTCTTGTATTTTGGGAAAGGCAAATTTTCCAGGGCGATGATGCTCAGGTTTTGTGCTTGATACGGTATATTGATGATGTACTGTTTTTGTGGCAGGGCTAACTAGGATAACTATTTACAAACTTATATAGTTGAGTATAAGTTGCAGAGCTGTGGTCTCTGGACCGAGGTCTGGGGGCCAAATTTCACGTGCCAAATTTCTAAGTGGCAATTTAGAAGTGGCAATCCTCAGAATTACCCCAAAATTTTAATAACGGGGGACTTTGGAGTCCGTAATTCTCTGACTCGCCTCTTTCATTTTTCTCGGGTACGCCCTGTTGTGGAAAAACAGTCCACCCAACCCGCATTTATATGTCTAGCTGTCTTGTTTAGTTTAAATGGTACCCGTTTTAAAACTGCCCCCCCCTTTTGTTTTGGGGAAAAACCCAAAAAAACGTTCGCCACCCCACCGATTATTTGTCTAGCTGTCTTGCTTAGTTTAAATGGTACGCCCTGTTGTGGAACAACAAGTTCAGCCACCCCACGCTTTTTAATGTTAGCTGTCTCTGCTTAGTTTAAAAGGGTAGCCCTGTCTGTGGAACAAAAAGTCTCAGCCATCCCCGTTTTTTTTATGTCTAGTGTCTCTGTTAGTTTAAAGGGGTACGCCCTGTTGTGGAAAAAACAAGTCTCACCCTTTCCCACCGCTTTGTTGTCTGCTGTTTTGTTATTTTAAAATGGTAGCCCTGTTGTGGAAATCAATTCGCCATCCCCCGCATTATATGTCTAGCTGTCTCTGCTTGTTTAAAATGTGCCCTGTTGGGAAAAAAAGTCGCCATCCCACCGATTTTATGTCTAGTGTCTCTGTTAGTTTAAATGGTGTCCTGTCTGTGGAACAAAAAAGTCTCAGCCATCCCCCCGCTTTTTGTCTAGTGTTTGCTTATTTTTTAAAGGTAGCCCTGTTGTGGCCAAGTCTCAGCCATCCCACCGCTTTTTTGTCAAAATGTCCTTTTGCTTTAGTTTTAAAGGTACTTTTTGTCTAGATATTTTTCGCCCAGTCGCTTCCTAATTTATCCTGTTTTATTTGTATAGCCATCAATCCCAGATACTCCCTTGAAGTTTCTGCTCTGTACAGAGCTTTTGTAGCTCACCCGTTTACGACACTGAATGCCCTAATGCCATTTTGAACTCATCATAGTTGATTTAAAAGTTGCAGAGCTGTGGTCTGTGGCCCGAGGTCTGGGGGAACAAAATTTCCGTGCCAAAAATTCTAAGTGGAAAATTTGCGTGGCTTGAGAATTTTATCCTGAATTAAGACAGAAGGGAGCAGGGACTCTGGGGCCCTTTTTAAGTTGTAATTTTTTGAACTCTTAAAATTTACCATGTTGTTTTTATTTCCCTTTGGAAATCCCCTTTTTTAACCCCCCCCCCTTTTTGGGGGGGGGCCCTGACAAGTTTATCCCTAAGCCCCTTTTCCTTCCCCTTCACTATTTTTCCACCCCACACGCTTTTTCCCTCTTAACCCACCAAAACCCTTCAATATTACTGCACAAAGCCGCTCTATTCATCACTGACCCATCTCTGTCTCTTTTATTCCCCCTGCTTCTCGCTGCAGGGGACATCTTTTCCAACCCCGGGCCCCTTCCTTTATCTATCCCCCCCTTTCCTCCTCTCCCTCCCAAGAAACTTGCTAACCTGTTTGTATTCGCTGTGTCTTTTTCTCCCCCTTTTAAGTGTGCTCTTGGAAACGCCCGTCCTCTGCAACAAACAAAACTGTGTTCATGCCTTTTTTCCCCAAAACTCCTAAACCCTGCTGGCCCTCACGAAAATGGCTCCAGCAATCTGACACCGTTCCCCTTGCGTTCACCTATGGTGGGCTAAAACTTCCCCCAACACCCCAGACTGGAACGGCCGGGGTGGAGGGTTGGATACTTTTTCCCAATTTTGACACAGGCCTTCCTCTGAAAACCCCCTCACTTTCCCTCTTTGAGGTCCCAACCCTGCTCTTTCAGCCTTTTCCATCAGGTCGCTTGGGGCTAAGCCCCCGGTTCCCCCACCATTTCGGTCATTTTGCCGGGCCCCCCAACTTCCTTTTCTGAAATGCCCATCTATCTGGGTGTTTCAACTCCCATTATGCCCCCATGTCTCATTCTGCCTCACAGTTTTTTTTTTAAACCTCCTCTCAGGGCCTCTTGCAGTTTACTGATCCCAAACCACAAGGTGGGAACTCTCTGGTTGGCTTTGTCATCTTTCCTCATTTTTCTAACTTCACAAATTTTCCCCTTTTGCTTCTTGACCACAATCTTACTCTTATATCACTAATTCTCAGCCTTTTGGGACAAAACTGCCCGCTCATACGAAAATACCGTCCATTAATATCGGAATCACGACCCATACAGCCCTCACTGCCCCAATTCCTCCCTCTTGTCCAGCCCCAGGTGTCAAAGTTACATAAAAACTCTCAAACCACCCTGGGAATGTTGGCACCCCTCCACACCGCCACCAAGGTCAGAGCCCCAGCCTGGGACACACCTAGACGTTTTCCCCAGGTGTTCCGATATGTGAGCGGTGGGGAAAAAAAGTCAATTAGCCCCCAAAATTTTTGTGGGATTATCAACTGCCCTTCACTGGCCCCAAACAAAAAATATTTCATCCTCATCTCCACACTAAAAACAACCCAAAAAACGCCTCTTTGCCCTTCCCCACTCCCCCCTAAGGCCCTAAAGCGCGGCTCCGGTCACTGACCCTTGGTGAAGCCCCGGGCCCCACTCATTCAAAGACAAAATTGAAAAATATCGGTAAAAAATCCAGTCCCCAAAAATAATCCCCCATCCTGTTCCCCCACGTCCTCTAACTCTCGCAGCCCTTGAAGACGAAAAAGAGGAAAAAAGTGTAAGGTTCTCCTGTCTGCTGCCCCAAAACATCCACTGCCCCCCATCCCCCTTCCCCCCCTTTTTCCTTTTTATTTTTCCCTTTTTCCCCTTCCCCTTCTTAAAAACTTTCCCCCGGGTCTTCCCCTTTTTTATTAAAAAAAAATTTAACCCCCTTTTTTTAAAAACCCTTTTTACCCCCCGCAAAAACTCCGACCGCTTACCCCCCCCCCCCCCCCCCCCGCCCCCCCCCCCCCCCCCCCCCCCCCCCCCCCCCCAGTGCCCCCCCCCCCCCCCCCCCCCCCCCCCGCGGGCCCCCCCCCCCCCCGCCCCCCCCCCCCCCCCCCCCCCCCACCCCCCCCCCCCCCCCCCCCCCCCCCCCCCGCCCCCCCCCCCCCCCCCCCCCCCCCCCCCCCCCCCCCACCCCCCCCCCCCCCCCCCCCCCCCCCCCCCCCCACCCCCCCCCCCCCCCCCCCCCCCCCGCCACCGCCCCCCGGGCACCCCGCCCCCCCCCCCCCCCCCCCCGGACCCCCCCCCCCCCCCCAAAAAACCCCCCCCCCCCCCCCCCCCCCCCCCCATATTCCCCCCCCCTTCACACCCCCCTCCCTGAAATAAAATCCAAAATGAACTTCTTGTTTTTCCCGGATTTTCAACCCCCCCCCCCGTATTTTGTTTTTTATGTGGTCCCCTTTTTCCCCGGCAGCGGGCCCCTGTCAGGAGTTTTTTGGTTTTTGTCTACCTTTTAAAATTCCTCCCTTTTGCCCCTACTCCCCCCCTTTTTTCCTGTCCATTTTACTGTAAAAAATTTTTAATCCTTTGTCCCCTTTTTTTTTTTCACGCCCCCCTTTCACTTTGGGGTTTTGGCCTTTTCCCCTTATCTTCGATGACACCCCTTGTCTTTCCCCAGGCAATTTTTGCTTACCCGTATTTGTCCCACTGGTTCCCCTCGAAATCATAAAAAGCCCCTTTCCCCCTTCCCCCCAACCCCCCCCCCAATTCTTTGTTTGTTAATTTTCCCCACCCCCGCTTCTGATTTTTGATCTTCCCCAAATTTTCCAACCCCCTCCCCCTTTTCACCTGCCACCAAAAATTTTCAAATCTCCCAAGGAAAAACCCCTCAATTTAAAGGGCCCTGAAAATACTTTCTTCTCGGTCTGGCCACCAAGATCCCTAATGCTATCACACACAATCTGTCACTCCCTGCACTTGGGCACTCACAGGCACTTATCTGTATATAGATGTACAGTCTGGGTGGCAGGTTCATCCATTTTTATGTAAACCACCCCTATTTATGAAACATGGCGGACCTTTGGGAAAAACTTGGCACTTCTTACCGTATGTTTCACCCATACACCCTAATAGATTGTAAGCTCTCACGAGCAGGGCACTCTCACCTTGTGTCTCTTTTGTAAGTACTTTTAATGTGTAATTACTGTTTGTTTACCCTTGAATTTGTAAAGTGCTGCGGAATATGTTGGCGCTATAGAAATAAAGATTATTATTATTATTAGAAAGAGTATATCAGTGAATTAATTACTGCATGGTATATTATCTTATAGTCCTGCAACCACAAGAGCAGTTCCGACTGGCCAATTTCTCAGGATAAGATGGATCTGTTCAACAGAAAGTAAGTTTGAAGAGGCAACAGACCTTAAATCAATATTTTAGGAGAAGGATACAGTTGTTGGTCCATTAAAAGGAGATATTTAAGAGCTAAGAATACCAGCCAAAATGATGTATTACTATATAAGAGACACATGAAAAGTATATGGGAAGATCAGATTCATTTCAACATGCAGTGATTAATGGGACACTATCAGAAAGATCTTGACAAAACATTGGTCAATGTTAAAAATTGAGCCTATGCTTGTAAAGGAATTGTCTGAGACTCCCTTAATAACTGCAAGTAGAAGTCAAAATTTGAGAGATCTACAAGTCAAAAGCCTTGTAATGTACCTCACATAAATAGACCATTTTTGACAGGTGCTCCACAACAAGGTTTTTATCCTTGTGGCAATTGTATAACCTGTACTAATATGATATGGGCTACTAATTTCCGTTTTACCAAATTCCAATGAAAATATGAGATTCAACATTATATTTCCTCCACAAGTGATTTATTTTGCCTCATGTGATTGCCCAGAAACTTACATTAGGTTAACCACTAGGGTACTATGAATTAATACTCGTGAACATGTATGCAACATTTTGTCAGTGAAGAACTGCACCAACAAGTCACAATTAAAAACTTTACCCAGACAGTTCTTAAAATATCATAAATGTGATCCTAAATCTCTTCAAGTTAAAAGTATAGATCGTGTTTAATGTGGAATTCATGGTGGCAATCTTAATAAGTTGTTGGAGAAAAAAGATTGTCATTGGATAGTAACCTTTGGAACTATGACCCATGAAGGGTTAAATGAAAACTTTAGTTTTGCAGCATTTTCTCTAGATTCATAGCCTTGGACTTTTATTTTAATTGTATGTTTTTTAGTATTTGTTTTGTATTGGCTGGTAGATTGTGTCTAGTATTCGTATATACTTATGGTTAATTCACCTTTTAATTTGTTTTATATAACTTGATGCCAGTGATGTTCCTATACAATTGTGTCATCTCTGTTTCTTTTCCCTTGACAGTGGTATTTTGATCTATAAAGAACATTGAAACAGAATAACTACATGGGAACAATAATGTGAAAAAGATAAACGGACAATAAGGATATTTAGTTGGTGAAATTGACGATCATGTGTTAGTTTAATAATTAAAAATATCTTTGTATTTTTAATATACAACTTTATATATAGTAGTCTATTTTTATTTTTTATTTTTACATATTAATATTTTTGATAATTATGTTTTTGCAATAAATACAGTATGTCACAAAAGTGAGTACACCTCTCACATTTTTGTATTATATCTTTTCATGGGACAGCGCTGAAGATATTACACTGAAACAATGTAACATAGTCAGTGTACAGCTTATATAACAATGTAAATTTGGTGTGTCCGTAATATAACTCAACACACAGCCATCAATGTCTAAACCGCTAGCAAAAAAAGTAAGTACACCCCTAAGTGAAAATGGACAACTTGTGGCCCAAGTTCAATATTTTGTGTGGCCACCATTATTTTCCAGCACTGCCTTAACTTTATTGGGCATATAGTTTACTAGAGCTTCATAGGTTGAAGCCACTGGAATCCTCTTCAACCTATCCATGATGACATCCCGGAGCTGGTGGATGTGAGAGACCTTGCACTCCTTCACCTTCTGTTTGAAGATGCCCCACACATGCTTGGGCAGTCCAGAAAATTTACCCTTATTTTCTTTCATGAGGCAGTGTTTATCTTAGAGGTGTGTTTGGGGTCGTTATCATGTTGGAATATTGCCCTACGGCCTGTTTCCAGAGGGATTCATACTCTGTTTCACTATTTCACAGGACATGTTGGCATTCATGGTTCCCTCAATGAACTGTAGCACCCCACTGCTAGCAGCACTCATGCAGCCCCAAACCATGACACTCCCAACACCATGCTTGACTGTAGTCAAGACAAACTTGCCATTGTACTCCTTACCTGGTTGCCACCACACACGCTTGACACCATCTGAACCAAATAAGTTTATCTTGATCTCATTAGACCACAGGACATAGTACCAGTAATCCATATCCTTTGCTTGTTTTCAGCAAACTGCTTGTGGTCTTGCTTGTGCATCATTTTTAGAAGAGGGTTCCTTCTAGGTTGACAGCCAAGCAAACCAATTTGATTCAGTATGTGATGTATGGTCTGAGCACTGACAGCCTGAACCCCCACCCCTTTAGCCTCTGCAGCAATCCCGGCAGCACTCATACGTTTATTTTGAAAAGACAGTCTGGGCCATATGTATGAACCTGTTTAGGTATAAAACTCACTTTTTTGCCTATAGAGTGAGTTTTAGACCTAAGCAGGTTCATACATGTGGCCCTCTGTGTGCATGTGCACTCAACTTCTTTGGTTGACCATGGAGAGGCCGGTTCTGAGTGGAACCTATCTTGCTACACCCTCTGTGGTCTCGGCCACTATGCTGCAGCTCAGTTTCAGGATGTTGGCAATCTCCTTACAGGACATCTTTATGTAGACCAACAAATCTTTTTTTTTCAGATCTACAGAGTGTTCTTTGCCATGAGGTGCCATGTTAAACTTCCAGCGACCTGTATGAGATGGTATGAGAGCAATAACACCAAATTTAACTCACTTGCTCCACATTCACACTTGAAACCTTGTAATACTAACGAGTCACATGACACTGTGGAAGGAAAAATGGCAAATTGGACAGAATTTGTCCATTTTCACTTAGTGGTATACTCACTTTTGTTGCCAGTGGTATTGATGGCTGTGTGTTGATTTATTTTGAGGAGACACCATATCTACACTGTTATAAAAGCTGTACACTGACTACTTTACATCGTGTCAATGTGTCATATTTGCAATGTTGTCCAATGAAAAGATATCATACAATATTTAAAAAAATTTGAGGTGTGTACTCACTTTTGTGAGATAATGTAGCACTTTGTCACTGTCACTAATATTAGCACTTTTTAATCTGCACTGTTTATAGATCTGTAACCGTTAGCACTTCATATTTATAATTACTAATTTTGCATCATAATGATGTAATTGTAAAGGGTTAGGGGTGTATATATTTTTCTTAGTATGTTATTATTTCACTTGTTTTCTTTTTCTCTCTTTTTATTATAATTATATATTAAATGTAAATGGTCACTAATTGATATGGGAATAGCAGTAATGTTGATGTATTGTAATATTGATATAAACTTTTTAATTGTACATGATTGCAACAATGAAATGTTATGTATGCTTACATTGGGCTACAAAAAGACCAATAGATTTTTATAGTTTGTACCTGTAATGTAGTGTGGAACTGTATTGTTCTGTTTATTGATGTTTGGTTAATATGTGTTCTTATGTATACGTTGTGTGCATGTGATGTTTTTATGGTACTTTCAGTCTGTTCCGTTCCCGGTGTCTTGAGAAAGTCCTGTACCTGTCCAGGTGGCGTGCTTCAGTGAATGTGCAGTGGTGCTTAATTGCTGGCAATGGGGCAGATATGTCTGTCGAAAACATGGGTGATAACAATTGGCCACTGAGGCTCATCTGACTAATTGACTATTCTTTATATAGTCAAATTAGGAGTACAATTACATCTCCTGATGCTGTATGTGCGAAAAGTATGTTGGGGCTACCTTACACCCAGTTGTTTTGGACGCCTAACATGGATAATTTGTGACTTTCTTTTTCGGTCTTACTAATTATCTAACATATAGGGTACAATAGTCATGTATATGACTTTGTTACTAAAAATTCACAGCACTCCAATAGATTTAAAAAGTGAAAAAACTGTGTTTTTATTCACCCATGTAATGGCAATGTTTCAGCTCTGCTATAGAGCCTTTTTCAAGCCATTTTTTTCTACAAGTGGGTTTTGGTCTAACACCCTTCTGCTGGCACCCGGTTTCAACATTTTAAATGCTGTACTTATTTTTCAATTGACTTTGTTACTAGTGATAAATTATTTGGTTAATATGTGTTCTTATGTATGTCTATATCTACACCTATGTTTAGTGGTTTGTTTTTTCTCTTGGACTCTTTGTTGAAGACTGATATATAACTGAATACATGCTTTTAGTACAATATTAAATAAAGGCTATTTTTATTGTGAAAGATAAAATGGCAGTTATACTTCTTTATTGTGTGGTATAGTTGTTATAGATGTTCCCCCAAATATATAACATTGATATTAGTCTTGCCTCCTTAGGTTGAATAGTAACAGAAAAGCATAAACTTTTTAAAAGGTGGGAAAGGGAGGAACAGAAAAAATGTCAAAGGATGGGGACGGAGGTGCTATGCCATGTGTATTTTCTTAATCCAAATTGGATACTACTGTGTGAGAGGGAGCCCAGGAAAAGAAACATTTGTGAGACTGGGTGGAATTACCACGGTAGCAGGCATAGCAGCTGCCATAGGGCATGCGACTTCGGGGGCCCGGGCCCCGTGGCAGCTGCTATCGTGCCTTAGATCCCCCCCGGCAGTTAATACCTAAACACTGCCTGCCTACCTATATGGCCTCTATAACCCACCTAAACCCTGCCTACCTACCTATATGGCCCCTATAACTCACCTAAACCTGCCTGCCTACCTATATGACCCCTATAACCCACCTAAACCCTGCCTACCTATATGGCTGCTGTATCCTATTTAAAGCCTGCCTGCCTGTTTGGGGTCCCCTATAGCCTATTTACCTACCTATCTACCTATGTGGGCCCCACCTATAGCCTATCTACCTAGCTACCTGGGGCCCACCTACAGCCTACCTGTGGCCCACCTACTGCCTATTTAGCTACCTGGGGCCTACCTACAGCTTACCTACCTACCTGGAGGCTGCCTACTCAACTGGGACCTAACTATTGCCTACCTAGGACCAATTTACCTACCAACCTGGGGCCTAACTACTGCCTACCTACCTGGAGCCTACCAACCTACCTGCCTAGAGCCTACCAACCTAATGGAGGTCTACCTGGTAACATGATTCTGAGGGGTACAGGTCATAGCTAGGAGTGAGTCTCCAGATGGTAAATTCTCTGTTCCTCCTCTCTAGGATATTGGGCCTCTAAGCTATGGCCTGTACCCAATCTATCACCTCTTGGAAGTTTGTACAGAGGTGGGGGCCAAGGAGTGATGTGCTGGAAAAATGAGGATTCTAAGATATTTGTGACTAGCTGGTCACCGTATGGTGGTTATATATAGTATGCAGAGCCTGTGTACACGTATCTACCACTATATGGTCACTATATCGTGGTAATATTGGTCGTTGTATACTGATCTTTATTCAGTAGTAGTATAGGGGTATTAGTCACTATGTGGTGGTAATTTGTGGCCGTGTTCTGGCGGTATAATCCAGTCCATATGTAGTAGCGCTTTTGGTAATGTTGGTCTGGGCATAGTGTGATTTGTTTGGTAGCAGTATGATGATGATATCTATGGTGAGGTAATCACGCCTTCCATTTATCTAGTAACTACATGACTCAAGAGGTCTCGGTAAATGCTTGTGGTCGGGAGGAAGGAGAGATGCCATCCAAAAGTTTGCTATGGGGCCCAGGCCTCTCTAGTTACATCCCTGGATTTTATTACAGCAGCTTTTTGGTAAAGTGTAGGAACTACTAAGACTTTACTAGTTTTAAGGTTCTACAGTTCTTGTTTTTACCATTTTTGTTTTCTTACAGTGGAGACTCTTAGAACAATATCTTTGGAAACTAGTTCACAACTCTTTAGTGTAAAACAATAATTATCACTTCATATAGTATAATTCTAGTTGACAAGCATTGTGCCCCACAAAATAGTCTCTGATAGTTCTTACTGACTTATTGGGTCACATCCCAAAGTAAGCTTATTGTCCATCTGGAATAAAGAATTCAATAACTATGTATTTTCATACTGACTTTTTTTTAATACTGACCCAAACTGTATGGCAACTAGTGGTGTAACAGAGAACCAAATTAAATGTTATAAAATAGTTCAATTTTAAGAAAACTGTGACTCACTATGTGTGTCATTATATGGGGTATTCTGTAACTCAAAATTACATTTCCAAAAGTTTTAAGCTTATCTGATGTTATATTTTTTATATATCTTCAAACAAAGTCAAATGCACATTTATATTTCAAAAGCACTTTAGCAGCAGCAAAACGGAGCTCCCCTCTCCTTCAACACTTAATAATAAACAGCACTGCTACACACACTTGAACTTAGTATTTTCATTCACTTATCACAGGATTCATATATTCTCTTTAAATAATCCTTTTCTTTATTTTCAACAGACGATTAAAATATAGCATAATCATAAACATCGTCCGTTTGGGCTTCTAATATATCATAAGTTCAGCCCCTTTGACAAAGGGGGTGGACCCTGAAACGTGGCAGACTTGCTGCTGCTGGTAAACTGCTACCACGATATGCACTCAGGCAGCTATATCGGACAAACAAGGACTCTGCAAACAAAGTAAGAATGTTCTGAACTTATGATATATTGGAAGACCAAATGGGCGATGTGATTAAGCTCTTTGAAGGATTTTATGCTATATTTTAATCGTCTGTTGAAAATAAAGAAAAGGATTATTTAAAGAGAATATATGAATCCTGTGATAAGTGAATGAAATGACTAAGTTCAAGTGTGTGTAGCAAAATATTTTTGATATATATCATTTAAAAGCTCATATTTAATCCTTATCCAACAGACCTGAATGATGTACTATTAACCTCTATATAAAAAGAAATATATTTGCAAGCACTCACTGATCAAGATAGTGAAAGTACTGTATAATAAATATTGTGTCTACATCTATTGCATAGGCCATAACCTTAATAACTTGAATATACTTTAATAGAAATAAAATACACCATCTCAAAACCTTGTGAAACAAATATGCCATGGTGCTTTATTAAAGGGAATATGTTGCCAATTTTTTTTTTTACTTATTGAAACAAGACACTAATGCATATTCTTTTCTTCTTAGCCATTTTTATTTTCTGACTGTAGATTTCTCAATTCTGTTGTCTGTGTATAATTGTGGGGACAGCTTTCTTGCCTGCACTGCTTTTAACAGTATTTAGAGAGCAGCTTCATGCACATAGAAGCCTAGGGACAGGTTCACTCCCATTGACTTCTAAAGGAGCGTTTTCTAGGCATGCTCTATGGCCTGGGAAGAAGTCAGTGTGCAGGAATAGGGAGAGGGTCATCTGTGACATCTCCTATTGTGACTGGTGGATCCTGTGTTATCTATACACATTGGTGTCACCTTTCAGTGTAACCCTACTTTTACTGATAATGAGCAGACTACTGAAATTCTCTCTCTACAGAACAGGAAGTTTCAAACTATTATTAGGCCTAGTGGCCAAAGTGAAAACTGTAGGACTTAAGAATTACAAAATATTGATATATGATATGGAATAATAAAAAAGTTTTTAAAATGTGTTTAACATAAAAACGTGAGTTAAACAATAAGTATTTTTTTGATAACACATTCCCTTTAAGGGCAATCACATAAGAAAAAGAATATATTTATTTTAACCAATAAACTATTTTTTTAATAACTCAGAAAACGAATATTATAATCTTCGTATGTATCCAACAATATGGGCAGCTCCCAGCCTCAATTACCTGGATTATATACATCAAATTCCCAAAACAAATTAAATGTTTTCAATTGTTTTCTGTCTCCAAGAGGTCTAGTAAACTACCATATTATTTCCAGAGGCCAAAACTACAGAGGATACCCACTTATCAAATAAAGAAAAAGAGGAGCACTAAAAGAGAGGGAGAAAGAGACCATTCTATTTGTTGAATGTTTTTAATAATCTTAAGTAAAAACAAGTAGAAACATTTTGTGTTAGTTTTTCAAAATTTCTGTGTTAATAAAGGGGGGAGCCTATATCTCTTGATCTCGTAGACCAAGCATATTTGTGAATTATATGGACAGTTAATTGATTTCAAGGCCACAGTCTACTTCATTCCGTCACAGTACTTATTTCCTTCTGTTAGAGTAAAGGGCTGTTCATATGACATTAACAATACATCTGTGGTATCCTATTTGGACTACATGTTCTCTATTTACCGACTGATACCACACACATAGTGTATAATGTTGCATAAATGGTGCCTAGTATAGAGGATTTGAATAGTTGATACCAGGTTCTTTAATAGATTACAACAAATAACTGACTATCCTAGCAATAAAATACCCAGGATCAATCCAAACTCCATATTTTATAGGGTATTTATCCCCAAAAGCTGGCGTAAATATCTTAATAAATCTGAGCAATTGCCTACCAGTTCCACACTGTTTATTCTGGGGCTGTTTTAGGAAATGATATCAAACAATGTTTGTACCTGGAAAACAATACACATCCTGGGATCTATATGTATACTGTGTTAGTAGCTAAACATTAGATTATATTTCTGCACATTAAACATCCAACAGTGGGTCTATATTGTTTACATTTATGAATTATATATGTGATTATGATTGGCATTTTAGAGACAAGTTAATGCCTTCACCCTACTTTTATTGTGGAACTATGTTGTATTGTATTTCTAGATGCTCCTATTACTGCTATTATCTGAATTACATGATATTTTGAAAAGGTCACATGGCTGCTGTTCAGAGGCATTTACTGTCACTGCTAAAAAAATATTTCACTAAAGGGTCTCTAGAGAGGTACTGAAATTGATAAAAAAAATTAAATTAAATTAATTAGGCTTAATTAATCGCAGAGATTCAAACGGACACAAAAAGATCCATTTGACAATGGGCACCAACCTGTTGATTACAATAAGTCTATCGGACTTTCCACAGTGGTGTCTGTTGTTTAGATGGAAAAATAGTGCAGTTTAGTGCATTATTTTTTCCGTCATTCCAGACAGAACATGCGTTGGAAATACCGAACAAAACCTCCAACAATGATCTAAACAAAGCTATAGAGCTTTTTGTTTGTTTTTCTGTTTATAACTGACTTGTATAGGTGTTTAGTTGTGTCATTGATAACTTCCTTTTTACCCATATTGTGAAAAGACATTATTTGCTTTTGATGATCGCTTGGACTACTGCTTTGCTCCCTGAGGCTATGGAAGAAACTAAACACCCTACTAGATACAGATCCCATGCAGACCCTCAATCTCAGTTTTTGGTCATTCTGCTCTCATGCAAATTCTGTTTAATTAAAGCTAAGTCCTCTGTAAATTATAAACTTTTTTCTGGTAATTTTATTAGAGCATGCAGTGTTGTCTGTCTAGATGTCAACTTTACAAGAATTTATGATGTTAACCCACTTATTTGTACATCTGTGAACAATACTTAAGAAGTATGAAATAGCTGTATAATGTCAATGTTGTACGGAGTTACTTTTCTACTTTCAGTGCATTATTTAGCAATATATATATACAGAAAGAGAGAGAAAGCAATGACAACTAAATGGGAAAATTGTTGTAAAAGTCATTGGACCTGTGACATAAGGAAAGCTTTTGATTCCTTGTTTTATATTTAGACACACAATACAACACAGTAGTTAACAACAACTATCCCATTTCATATGCTTTATTAGGTAATATGGGCATCATAGACTGATCCCTCCTCCCCTAATGTAGTATCTCCCTCTATGAGCCAGAGAGGAAAGTCACTAAGGAAGATAGGCTCCTACTTAATTTTATGGCCTTCATCTAATACTACATGTCCTTTGCATAAGGCACTGCAGGTGAAATGTGTGGCCAGTCAATGATTTACCCAGCAATACCAGCCATTTACTGATAAAAGGAGTGACTTAGTAAGGTGACGGACATTATTACCCTTAGGGCCTTTGGTGTCCCCAGACTGTCAGTACAAAAGCATCAACCTTGCAACTTCACTACCCATACTGGTGGCAACTTCAAAAAAATGAAGACTCTCTCATTGTCAATACTTTGATGAATATCGAAATTGGTTATTAAGTGATGGAACTACTGGGAGGGTAGGAAGGTTTGAGAGTGTGGCTATCAACTACAACTATCCTTGGCTCATCAATTATAATTGAATGGGCACAGCTGCTGTTTCTGTCTGATGACCATGGCAATACATTTACTTGTTGTTGAGGACATGTCCAGATAAAACAGCCCCTTTTTTGGCTTTGTTCACAACTATGTTTTGAATTCCTTTATCTATTTTATCACAGAAGCAGACAAAATGAATTCAAACTGCAAAGGATCCAACAAGAAGTATGACCAGCAGACCCCATCCAGTCTTGATGGGGTGCTTCACGTTCCTTCATAGTAATGGACATCTTTTCCTATGAAGCCACTATGCAGATGTGAACATACCTTGCTATAATATTACCCTCATGATCAGCCAATTAATGAAGGAGGGGCTTTACTAACTTCCTGTTATCAACTATTATCTCAAAAAGAAGCCACATGGAATGTCTATGCAATAATACACAGCACATGGTCAAATTAGTAGGCAACAACCATGTAACGTGTGATTGCTTTGAGTCTGCTGCTTTAGCAGCAGCTTTGTGCCTAGCATCATATAAGGAGGTTTTGAACGAGTGCACCATCCTCTTTTATATTGAAATTCCCTAGTAGCGGGTAGCCTTTTAATATTTTTTATCGCTTTCCTAATATTTGGCTAGTTTGTTATGATCCTCCATTGTGCTGTATTGTTAATAAAAATAGGCCAAAAAAACTTTAGGGATAGGTTTATGTGTATTGTTAGATTTAATGCACTATACAAAGACTAGTTGCTTTGATGTTGATCCTGGCCACTTACCCATCTGGATACTATGGAGAACAGTGATTGCAGCAGTTAGGTGTTTAGCAGAAGAAGGGTCTCCTTCTATCCTACCTCATCCCCCATGATGTGATTGGTGAGTTGATGGCTACTGTAGCAGTCAGAAGCCAAATAATAGCCTCTAGATCAGCCATTTATCAGATCACAGCAATTTATTGCAAAGTATTATTTGCACTCAACCGATCAGAAACATAAAAAGTCTTACAGTGAATGCCACAAAAACATAACAGAATTAAAAGCAATCAAAAGTTCTTATGTATCCCAAAAATGTACCCGAAAATGGTAACAATGAAAATGTCACACATTTTCACACATATAATTAGAGATGGGCGAATTTCTCAAAAATTCGGTTCGCTCACTTTCGCCGAATTTCCCGACAAAAATAACTTCGGTCCGAATTATTTCGGGATGAATCATGTTAAAAAACAGCTATTTCTAGGCTGCACAGAGCCTGCAGGGTGCTGTAGAACGTTGTGCATGCTTAAATATGCAGAGGGAGCTTGGTTTGGTCTTCATACAATGTTGTGTTTTAGTATGACACGCACATGACTGCCGCCGCTCTTAGAATCGCTTCACTATAAAATTCCCTGGGCACTTAAGAGGGCAAACTGACCAAAAAACATAAGGGGAAATGTAGCCTGATAAAGTCATGGCAGCGACAGCTGGAAAAAAAAATAGCTGAGGGCTCAGGTGGCAACATCAGTGACAGAGTGTGGAGGTGACGGCGGCAGCCACAGCAGCATGAGGTCAGAGAGTGGCACAATGACATTCTGGAGGTGGCAAAAACAGGAGTAGACCAAAGAGTGGCACAATGACACAGTGTGGAGTTGACGGCATCAACAGCAGCAGCAGCATGAGCTCAGACAGTGGCACAATGACATTCTGGAGGTGGCAAAACAGTAGTAAGCCACAGAGTGGCACAATGACAGAGAGTGGAGGTGACGGCGGCAGGAGCAACAGCATGAGGTCAGAGAGTGGCACAATGACATTCTGGAGGTTGCTAAAACTGGAGTAGGCCAAAGAGTGGAACAATGACAAAGTGGAGGTGACGGCGGCAGCAGCATGAGGTCAGAGAGTGGCACAATGACATTCTGCAGGTGGCAAAAACAGTATTAGGCCACAGAGTGGCACAATGACAGAGAGTGGAGGTCAGAGCAGCAGCAGCATGAGGTCAGACAGTGGCACAATGACATTCTGGAGGTGGCAAAACAGTAGTAGGCCACAGAGTGGCACAATGACAGAGAGTGGAGGTGACGGGGGGCCACCCATGAGGCCCAACGGGTGGGCACAAATACATTCTGGAGGTGGCAAAACGGGTAGTAGCCACAAAAGGGGAAAACAAGGAAAGAGAGGGGAAAGGTCACAGCAGCAGCTGCATGAGGTCAGACAGTGGGCACAATGACATTCGGAGGGGGCCCAAAAAATTGGAGTAGGGCCCCAGAAGTTGCACAAGGGAACAAGATTTGGAGGTGGCGGCGGAAAGAAAAACAGCATGAGGTCAGAGAGTTGGCACAATGACACATTTTTGGGGGTTTGTCACTGCTCCCCCCAAAAAGCAGCAACAGCATAGGTCAAAAAAAATTTGGCACAATGCCCAGAGGGGGGGTGGGTGGCAATTTACCAGTCCCGGGGTAAAGATGGTTGGTGGCAAAAGGAAAAAATTTTCCCAGCAGATGTGTGGCTTTAAAGGGGGGTTGGCGGCATCAGAATATGGTGAGACGGGAATTTTTAAACCCAGACTCTTTTTTCTCAAATTTTGGGGTTGGGGGTCATGGCTGATGTACCCTGAGGGCCTAAGGCATTGGTGTGGGGAAAAATCCGGGCCCCGACCCAAACGCCTGATTCATTTTAAAAAGGGGTCAGTCGTTCCACTTTTTCCCCGGGAAAAACCCGGGTTTTCTCCTTGGGGAACGAGGCCCCCCCGCCCCTGAAACCCCTCGGATGCACACTACTGGGCGGGGGCGGAAACAGGGTTTTCCCACTGCAAACTCGCAATTTGGGGCCCCCACACATCCAGTTTGGCGGGGCCCCGATTTCCAGGGGATTTTTAAAAATGGGGGGGCAGAGTGGTCCAAGTAGGCCACCACCTGTTGGTTGGGGGCTCTGCTCCAGGTCCTGCTGCTGTGCTGCGCTGCGGGGCAACTGCCCTCCTCATAGGGGGAAATGGGAAGCTGCTCATCAGTGACCCCAAAACTTGGGTTTGCTGCTGTTTGGAGCGGGTTATTTGCTCCTCCCCCCACCCCTTCCCCCCCAGAAAGCCGCGGCAGTAGTACGTGAGCGTTTGAAGAACCCCCCCCCGGGTCAGCCCCTGTCAAGGAGGGAGATGCCGAACTTAAGGCAGGGGCCCCAACTGCCCTATGGAAAATTTCCCCCTATGTTTTTGGGAGTTTTTCCTCCCTCTAAACCCCTTTTTGGGAAAGGAAAAAAGGCTCCCTTTTTGGGAACCATTTGTGAGGGCCCCAATAGGGTGGAGGCCGGGAAAGTAATCCCTTGCCGGATGCTGCTTTTGGGCTGTCAAAAAAGCCGGGCCCAAATTTCAGCATTTTGCGGGCCCTGCACAGTGACTCCGAGGGGTTTTCCCTGCCTCCATTTTTCCAACTGTAAACTCCCAAACGGTGTTTTGCGGGAAAATTCCTGCCTCGTCTTCCCATCCCCATCTCCCTTTCCTCCAGTTTGGTTTCCGCCCCTCCTTTTCCTTGCCCACAGGGGGTTTTTTTTTTTTGAAATCCACTATTTTCAGCAGACAATGTTTCTACAAAAATTTGCCCTCCCCCTTTCCTTCCTTTTCAGTCCCCCCCGGGACTCATGGGGCCCGCGAGAGGGTATCGCCACGTCTCCATTCCCTGCCCAGTCCGGGTTTTTTCAAAGCATCTTTTTCCGGGACATGAAGCAGGGGAAAATACGTTATTCTTTTTCCCCGTAGTCCTGGCGACTGACAAAAAAACGTGGCCTCCTCAAATGGCCTAAAAAAAAGGGGCAGGTGTCCCGCATAAGCTGCCATGGTGAAAATAAAAAAAAAAAAAAAAAAAAAAAAAAAGTTACACAGGGAGTACTCCTGCCCGCCGGGAAATCATAAAAAAACCCTTTAAAAATTTTGGCCTTTTCTCGGTTTCATACAGTCGGCCCAAAAACATGTGCAGGCGGGAAATTTCCCAAGGGTGGAAACATCGCTTATCAGAGTGTGTTGGGGGGGGGCCCTTTCGGGCCCGCTAAAAATCGAGGGGGGGTTTTCCCGGGGCTTTGTGGGAAAAATGGGTTGAATTTGCATGTACTTTTTCCCTTGGGGCCCATTTTCAGAAATCTTTAAAGATTGGGGAAGACCTTCAGGAACCTTTTCCCCAACCAATTGAACACGTGCCCAAATTCCCAGGGTCCCATGGACCTTTCCCCCCTGGGGTGCAGCGCGGACACCATTTTCCCCCCCATTGTCTGTCACCATTGGTTCCCAAATTTTGCAGTTGGCGGGGGGAGAAAGCCACACAACAATTTCTTGCGGGCATGACGCGGAGCTTTTCCCTTCCCCTGGGGGAAAACTTATTTCGCCGGGGCAAGCCAGGTGTAAAAACGGGCGTGACATCCCTGTCCCCTAAAACATGTGGTATGATGGGCAGTATTGGGGAGGCTGAAAATGGTGGTGGTGGTGGGGGAGGAGGAGGCGGACATTTTTTGAGGGCTGCAGTTTACAACAAAGGGAGAAAGCGGCGCCTCCTGAAAAAATTTTTTTGGTGTGCCTGGGCGGGAAAGCACATTCCCCCAGTGGGCCCCTTTAAAGGGACATGTACGGGGTCCAAACCCCGTATTTTAACAGCCCCAGAGGGGCCCCCGCGCTTTCCCGGCCCCCACCTTGAAAAAAAACCCGATATGCTAAAGGACTGGGCCCCCCTTCTGTTCAAACTATTTAAAAAGTGTTGGGAAATCCCTTTTTTTTGGAAAAAAAAAATTACGGTTTTAAACCCTCTCCATTTTCGGCTGGCCCCAAAAGCCATTTTTTTTCTCTGAACGGTGCGAGTCCACCATTTGGAAAGGAGGGACTGCGAAACCAAAAACCCTTTGACAGGGGGAAGGGGTCAGTGCTGCACCTTAGGAGGGTTGGCCCCGCATACTATTGCTCTTTGCAATCGCCTCCCCCAAAAACGCCTGTTGGCGCCATGAGTAGCGGGGGAGCAGGAGCATCTGGCCCGGGGAGATGAGGGTCAAAGAGAAAACACCCCCTTCTGCAGAGGTGGTGGACCCCCTTAAACGGGCTGAAAGGGGCATGCGTTCCACTGGCCGTTGCGGGTTGTTTGCGGGGGAGGAGGGACCACCCATCTGACCCCACGTTTTTTTCCCAAAGGCCCCCGGGGAAGGTTGACGCGTTTCGTGTTGCCGCAGGGCCGTGGGCCAACGTAGTTTCCCTGGCCACGCTTCACTTTCTTTTGCCCACAAAATTCTACATTTACCCATTTTTTGGCTCCCCCCTTTTGTCTTAGAAAAGGGAACTCCCCCACCCCCGTGGGGAAGGATCGGATTTTTCCCCCGCCACCAACGCTCCCACTGAGTGATTTCTCCCCCGCCGTTTGGCCCTCGCCTGGGGCCCCTTGTGCCGTTTTTTCTTTTTCCTGCGAAGTGGGTTTTTTACCCCGTGGGGGCCGTTTTGGTTTCCCCGACCTCCCCAACTGTCCCACCCTAGGGGCCAACAACCCATTTTGGTGGTTTGCCCCGCTGCCTGACGCGAAGAAAACGCCATCTTCCCCTTTTTGGACGATGATGAAGCCCTTCCTCACCCGGTCCCAAGTGCGTTTCGGTTAAAAATCATCATCTATTTGTTTTTTATCATCCTGCTGCCCCTTATCCCCCGGTTTTTCTTGGTATGCAGAGGCTAAACCCCTCCCCAAATGACCTCCCATCCCACTTCAACTTTCTAAAACTTTGCCCCCCTATGAAAAGAAGCAGGGGATTTGGGCCCCCTTTTTCTTTTGGCTCCCAAAGGGAGCTGCTGACTCCCCTCCTCAAATTGTTCATCACCCCGCTATTTTAGGGGCGCAAAAACCCAGACCCCATAGTATTCTCGGGCTAAAGGGAAAACCCGGGTTTGGGGACAGAGGGGGGTTGAGGACAGGTGAGGCCGCTGACCCCCCCTCCCCCGGGCCCCAATTGGGGCCCCCCTTTTTGGGGGGGTTGTCTGATGCCCCACCCCTTGGGGGGTTTGAAGGGGTTTTTTGGGGGGTAACCAATCAAAAAAGCCCCCTTGGGGTTTTGCCAGTCCGCCCCGGGGGGCCGCTAAAATACAGCGGCATTTTGGGGCCTCACCGAGGGAACCCCCGCGGGGGCGCCCGGCCTTTGGTTTTTGGTGCCCCCCCCTTTGGGAAAAAGGGGCCTTTCCCCAAAACCCCATCTCCTGTCTGACCTTCCCTGTTTGTTATAAAATGAAACAGACACTGTTTAAATGAAGATATCTGTATTATAAATACCCCACCCTGTTTTGACTCCAAAAAAACCCCATAAAAAGCTTGGGTAACCTTGGATAAAAATTTGGGTCTCCCCAAATGGGCAGGAAAAATTGATTGTATTTTCCTTTTAAAAAAACTTGTGTATTTTATTGAATAAAAAAAGCACAAACAGGCTTAAAAAACATTCGGAAAAATAAATTTATGCTACAGAATTTCTTCTGTGGGGGTGAAAAAAAAAGTTTTTTTTTCTGAGTAAATTTGCAGAAAAAACGGCAAAAATTAACCCCTGGTTTGAAAAAATTGCGAAAAAAAATTTTGAGCAACCAAAAACTACCGAGCTTTGAAAGCGTGTTACAATGGCGTTTTTCTACACTAACAGCAAAAGTAAAATTTGAAAATTAAACCTTTCCCGCTTTGTAAATTTATTTAAAAAGGAAAAATGTTTTTTTTTGGGGGTTAAAATTAAACGTTTTTTTTAGTCACCAAAAGCAGCGGGGACAACATTTAAATTTAACCCCCCTGGATGTAAATTGCCAAAAAAATTTGAGAAACCAAAAACTCCCGAGCTTTGTAGGCGGTTACAATGATTTTTTTTTTTTCGCTCCCACAAAAAAGAGTAAAACTTGAAATTTAAACCCTTAGTTGTGAATTTTTGCTCCCGGAAAAATGTTTTTTTTTTGGCGGGGGAAAAAAACTTTTCTTTTTTAGCCCCACCACAGCAGCAGGAAAATTCCCTTTAAAAAACCCCTGGATGTAAATTGCGAAAAAAAAGACTTGGACCAAAAAACTAGGGAGCTTTGTACGTGTTACAATGCGTTTTTTTTAACAAAACCAAAAAAAAGAGTAAAACTTGAAATTTTAAACCTTCGTTGGGTAAATTATTTTTACAGGAAAAAAATGTCTTTTTTGGGCGGTGAAAAAAAAAACTTTTTTTTTTTTAGCAACCCAAAGCGCAGGGACAAATTTAAATTAAACCCCGGGATGTAAATTGCGCAAAAAAATTGAGAAAAACCCAAAAAAATCGACGAGCTTTGTAAAAGGGGGTTTTTTACCCCCCAAAATGGAAAAAAAGGGAAAGTTTTTTTTTAAACGTTTTTTTAGCCCCCCAAAACATTTTGGTTAAATTTCTTGTTTTTAAACTTTGCTTTGGTTTGAAAAAATTTTTTTTGCAAAACGGGAAAAAATTTTTTCTTTTTTGGGGGTAAAATAAACTTTTTCTTTTAGTCCCCAAACAGAAAGCGGGAAACAAGCTTAATTAACCCCTGGATGAAATTCCCGGCAAAAAAAAATTGGACCCAAAACCAAAAAAAATTTTGCCGTTTTGGGGAAAAAGTGGTTTTTTGGGGTTAAAAAATTTTTATTGGGCCCTGTTTTTTAAAACGCTTTAAAAAAACAAAAAAAGAGTTCCAAATAACGTGGTAAAATTAAATTTCCTTCCCCTTGTGAATTATGCAACGGGAAAAAAAAATTTTTTTCTTTTTTGGCCCGGTGAAATTTTAATAAGGGTTTTTTTTCCCCTTTTTACGTACCTTCGGGCCCCCTGAAACGGGAAAACAAAACCCGCATTTTAATTAAAAAACCTTTTTTGGGGAAAATTTTTTTTTGGCCCCCAAAGAAAAATTTTGGAGAAAAATTTAAAAACCAAAAAATTTCAGCTTTTTAGCTTTGTTAAAAGGCTTTGTTTTTCTACCTTACTCAAAAAGAGAAAAAACTTTTAATTAACCTTTTGCTTGTAAATTTAAAATGGCTACGGGAAAAAATATTTTTTTTGGCGGTGAAGTAAAAGTTTTCTTTTAGTCAACCACAAGCGGGAAAAACGCAAAATTTAACCCCCTGGATGTAAATTGCGCAAAAAAATTGAGAAAACCCAAAAACTAGAGCTTTGGTAGGTTTTTACAATGGGTGCATTTTACCCCTAATAACAAGAGTAAAACTTGAAATTAAACCTTCGTTTTTTTTTTAAAAATTATTTAAGGAAAAAGGGTCTTTTTTCGGCGGGTGAAATAAAGTTTTTTTTTTTTTTCCCCCACCAGCAGAAAGGTAACAACCCCGGGCCTTTAAAAAATTTTAACCCCCCCTGATGGGTAAAATTGCCCGAAAAACAAAAATTTTTTTGGGGGGCCAAAAGCCAAAAAATTAAGTTTGGAAAAAATTTGGGGGGGTTTTTGTAAAAAACGCTGTTTCTTTAATGAATAAAAACAGGGAACCCAGGTTTGGATCCCCCTTGGATATTCTTTTTGCTGTGGGGCAGATAGCATTAAAATGTATATGCAGCTGCAGGGGAACCACCCCTGGACTTAAAATCCAATCCCCCACAAAAACAGAAAATAGAACGTTAAAAAGAAGCAGTCTCGAGAAAAAGTTGGGGAAAAAACCCCCCAAAAAACGCTGAAATAAAATGAGTTTTTTAAAAAAATCACTATAATAAGCGGGGCCGGGGCAGCCCCTTTCCCCTAATCGGATACAGTGGGGACCCGGTTTGAGCCCCCCATTTGTTGCGCCCGGACTTTTATAGTCGGTGACGTCACAGAATCCCCCCGGTTTTGGGATTGGCCTCATCTCTTAAAACATGCATGCAGGCTTTTGGCCCTTTTTCCCCCCCAAGTTTTTTCCCCCATGTAACGCAATGGGGCTCAAACCCAAATTTTATAAACCAAAAACACTTCGTTCCCCCCAAAGTCCCCCAAAAACTTTGACTTCTTTCAAAAAACCGAATTTTTCCTTGAAATTTTAAACAAATTTCCACTTCGTTGGGAAAATCAAATTCGCCCCATTCTACATATAATATATAGTAATAAAAAATAGAAAAAAAATTGTAGTTTTTGCTGAAATTTTAATTATCCATAATCACTTTAAGGGAATAACGGAAAAGTCATTTGTATGGCAAAATGGTTCAGCCCCCACAGCTCTGTCAACAGAAAAATAAAAGTTAAAATTGGTGACAAAAAATGGGGTTTTTTTTTAAATTTTGAAGATTAATAAAAAAGCTATCAATTTAGTATTGCTGTAAAAAAAACTAAAGCACAAAAAGTTTTTGCATGCTTTTGGAAAATACCTGTGACATAAAAAAAAGGCTTACTAAAAATCTTTTTGGGGAACATCCGAGCTTTTGGATTTTAGTCGATGTGTAGCCCTTAATAAAAAATCCATTCTGTAGTCTCCCAACGGGGCCCAAAAAATTTTTTTTTCGGGAAAATTTCCCAAAAAAACCTAAAAACTGCCCAGGGGAAAAAACTTGTTGTATATTCCGCCGGATGCTATTGGTTTCCCCAAAGAGCCCCTGGGGCATTTGGGCCGGCCGGGAAAATTGACGGGTGTTTTTTTTGCACAAAAAAGGCGTTTTGGCCCCTTTCCACAATGTGAAAATACATTGGAATTTTTTTGGGGGGCCTTTTCTTTTTGGGGCTGTGTAGACCAAGCCTAAAGTGAATTCCTTAAGCAGCATAGTTTTCAGAATAGTTTCATTTCTGGGAAGCTTTAACTGCAGTAGTATCTAATGGTATCTGTAAATGTGGCATGATGGGACAACAATTCCAACAAAATTGGTGTATCAAAACCAAATGCTGTGATTTTGACATTTACCTATCATGTGTCCGCATACACAGCATTCTGTTGCCGTACTCAGGAGAAACTGTGTAACAACTGGTGGGGTCACATTGTTTTGCAAATTTCCCTAGCAAACCCCTTTGGGGGTGGTTTCCCAAAAAAAGGGGGTCCTTTTCCCTCCAATTGCCAAATTGTGCTCCACCCCTTTCTGGGGCCCGCCTTGTTCCAAACAGCAGTTTAAAGGGACCCACATAAAAATTTTTCCCATACTAAAAAAAGAAATTGAAAAACTACATTGTACTTTTAGAGCTAAAAGTAGAGAGTAGTTTTTATTATATTTTAGTACATCCAAGCAAACCTGAAATGGTATTTAAAAACATCCTTAGAAAAGTAATAAACCTACAGCTTGCCCCACAAAAACAAAACCTTGCATAGATCCAACAATGGAAAAATTAAAAAGTTATAAATCTCAGAAATTGTTTATGCAAAGTAAACAAAAAAATATTTTTTTTTAACCTTGGAAAAAAACAGAACAAAAAAACTATAAAAATTTTGGGTTTTTCAGAAACAATTTCTGCTATTGTGTTTTTTTTATTCCACCCAACAAATGCATTTGTTTTAGAATTCCAATATATTATATGGTACTACTTAAAAGTACATCTAAATCCAACAAAAAACTTTGCTTTCATCTGGCTATGTCAACAGAATAATAAAAAAGTTATGCTTCTTATAAGAAGAAAAAAATGACAATAAACCAAAACAGGCTGGTCCTTTAGGGGTTAAGAACTCATGAGACTGAGCAACAGGGCACAAAGGGGAAAAAAAGACATAACTTTTATTTTAAAACAAAAAACCCAAAATTTTGGGAATTTTTTTTTGTAAGAAAAAATAAAATTTTTAATTTTTTTATTGTTTGATACTTTTTTGTTAAAACGAGGGTGTTATTTGCAATAATGTGAGAGTGTTGAACATTACCCCCCTGTGGGGGAACCCCTGTCTTTTGGAAGCCCCTTTTATTGGGGAGGGAATGAGGTAAATTACACATGGGCATCCAGGCAGTGAAAATGAATTGCTGCTAGCTGATCATTACTTAAATAGTTGGTTTTCACTAGAACAACCATTACAACTACTTGGTGAGTTAATGGCAGACAAACCTATCATTCTAATTTATTAGACTGTGCAACGGCTTTCAGTGTGGTCTAATGCCTTATGAGAATCCTGTGGGCTATGAAGTTTTATTAGAAAAAAAAAAAAAAAAATTTGTTAAATTAAATTTTTACTTATTGTAAAAAATTTATCCCATAATGGGATATTAAAAAGTAAAATAAAAAAAAAAGTGTAAAAAAAATTAAATAAATATTAAAATAAAAATAAATATTTAATTAAAAAAAAATATTCTGCATACACCACACACAACCCCTCCATGCATATTAGTTATTCACATGACCATAATAACCTGTAGAATTTATCTATTAGGTTATTTAGTGCGAGATGTGAATTATGAAAAAATAATTTAAAAAAAAAATGCAGTAAAAGCCATTTTTATGTCTCCTCTGCAATTTTTTTATTTTTTATTATGCAGTAGTTAATATGAAAACTCAAACTAATCCTCCCCAAAATACGTCTCTTGTATAAAACAAGCCCTCATTCAACTGAGTCATAGAAAAAATAAAAAAGGTATGACTGTTGAAACGCAGGGAGGCAAAAATGAAAACTTTTAGCTGGTCATTAAAACCTTTTCAGGTCTGGTGCTTAAGGGGTTAAATACATTTGGTTTTATATATTTAGATTTATGTATATTTATACATATATATATTTTTATTTTTCCATATCACTATCAATATTCTTAAAAAGTCCTCAAGCATTTTTCATTTTGGCCACTAGGTCTAGTAATAGTTTGACACTTCCGGTAGCGAAAACTTTTCAGCAGTCTCATTATCAGCACAGGCAAGGTTACACTGAAAGGTGACACCAATGTGTATAGATAACACAGGATCCACCATTAACAATAGTAGATAGTCACAGTTCACCCTCTCCACCTCCCTGCATCCTAATTTCTTGCCAGATCACACAGCATGTCTTAAAAACATTTTCTATAGAAGTCTAAAGGCATGCTCCTGTTCACAGACTCCTATGTCCATGAAGCTGCTGTAAAGTATCTCTCTAAATGCTGTTAAAAGCAACTCAGGTTAGATGGCTGCCTCCATATTTATATGCAAACAACAGAATGAAAAAGTTTACAGTCAGAAAATAAAAATGGACAAGAAGCAAAGACTATGTATCAGTATCTTGTTTAAATTATTTAAAAAAAAATGGCAATAGATCCCCTTTAAGATGGAGAAAGCATGATTAGCCCTTTCTTTGGTGGACGAATCATATAATTAGATAATTTTTCAGTCTGACATACATTATCACAGAGCAAGACAATAGCTAAACTCCCTAGGATCCCTGGGGACCATGATTTATAATACTATTGATAGAATTGTAAATGGTTATGCACACCTAAGGTTTCAAGTGTTATTGGGTGCTCTTAGTAGAGAAGTATATTTATTATTTTGCCATAGGCAAACTTAAACTCTATCAGTTCTCTATCTGTTAAACACTAAAACGTAACTTTTATTATATCTAACTCTTAACCTCTATACACACTATTTAAAAACCTGATCTCTAACCTCATCATTTAACCCTTTTTGCTTCTGAGAGAGGGAATAACTCCCTTTCTATTATCAAGTCTGGTGGAACCCCACCTACTAACAGGGGAGCCTTATATCTATAGCAAAGTACTAGCTCCAGTAAGGGATCCCAAGCCAACTACTTGGGCAGTCGTTCCTAATCTCATAGACACAGAACAAATAAGGCCCCCTTGTGACACCGTCTGCAGCAGGTGACACTTGTAGACAGAGGTGAGAGATCACAATTTAAAACGTCATATCTGACTCGCCGACATGTTTCGCCAGCTTAACCTGGCTTTATCAAGGCTTAGAGGTCCGATCACATGTGGTCTGAGCTCACTTCCTTTTATATCATGTTAGGTAAACACCCGTTCAGGTGCCACCAATTAGCCATCAGAGAATCCACATAAAACCCCCTCCCCCTTCCGCGCGCACACTCATAACATGTCCTGCTAAAGCTGCCACCATGCTCTCATGAGCCAACAACCTTCAGTCAAATTCGCCATCTCCATAACGGGCTTGCGCCCCATCTTACCGTACTGCCCGTGCCAATGCACTGCACCAACAAACACCTCAGCCCTGACTGAGCTTCTGTCTCACTTCTCTCATATTATTGCAACTGTGTGGCTCACCAAGAATGAATTAAGCAGACTAGGTGTCACATTACACAGCACACTGCCATCTTTATCAATTTCCAAAAGCCCTTTCTCTTCAATATCTAATATGCATATTCATTGGGAATATAAACTCCACTGTACAATAGACCACTGTCATATTATCTTCCCATAAAGCACTTCTCCTATATATGTAATATGCATATTCATTCCAATAGAGCTGCAGGCCCCATTAAATCCATGTTCCACTGCATTGTATAGTATTGTCTCAAGACTATATTCATAAACCACTTCTCTTTTACATGTAATATTCATATTCATTTTAATAATACTGTAGGCTCTATGGCTAGCCCTCCCTCCCACAGTTTGACCTCACAAGTTCCCCATTGAAGATTCTCTCCTACGGCTCACAGCTAGCCATTCAATCCACCACGTCACAATGGGAGCATGCAAGAACTCCAGTATCTTCAAATGCCATTGCATCTAGTTGCATCCGCTTCGCACTAGATCAGCGCCGCAAGCAGAAACAATAAATCTCTACATACATGAGTACATACATGAATAGTCCCTTGCAAAAGCAATATACATGCATCCCTAATTTGTTAAATAGGAGAAGTGGAGAAGGTCACAATATCTAGATAATAGTATTCACGGCACACCAAAAAATAATGCTCAAAAAGGGGGAATTTTATTACAAAGAGGCACAGATCATAGTAACAAGGATTGTTATTGCACCAACACAAAAGCAAAATTGAATGAATGATCAGATAAATTAAAGCTTGTTGGTGTTACATAGTTCTAGATGTTTCTAGAGATATCGACTTTTCGGCGGAAATGCCTTTATCAAAAGACATCTGATAGGAGGTTTAGAGGCTAATGTAACATAGTGCTATACACAAAGATGCAGAAGATGCCGGCGTAATAAGGTATCAGGGAGAAGACCCAGGGGTGATTGCCAGGCTGGAGAACTGGACGCACACGTCCGAAGAGCACAGGGACGTGCCAATATCTCTATAGACATCTAGAACTATGTAACACCAACAAGCTTTATTTTAAGTTATCATTCATTCACGTTTGCTTTTGTGTTGGTTCAATGACAATCCTTGTTACTATGATCCGTGCCTATTTGCATTAAAATTCCTCCTTTTTGAGCATTATTTTTCGGTGTGCCGTGGATACTATTTTTATAATACTATTGAAGCTTAAAGGGGTTGTCCCACTACACTGATTCATCTTACCTCCGTCCTGTTTTCTTGGTTTAATTTTGAATTCAGGAGCCTGTTTACTGGCTTCCACTAGGCTGCAGTAGAAGCCAGGTTTGTAGCTATAGTAACCAGTGCTGGCAGCCTAACAGGAGAGATCAAACAGGTCTGTAGCTATAGCGACCTGAGGAGTTGATGCAGCCCATACAAGAGGGGATATCTCAGAATATGTAGGACACTGATAATAGACATATATTGCAGAGTGACTTGTTTTTGCAAGTTCTTTAACATAAAAAGCAATCCTTGTAGTGAGATAACCCCTTTAATTGTACAATCAAAAGATGTTTGCATAGTAATTTCCTAACTTTATTTCCCAACTTTTTGATTTACTCTCATGCTGCCATGGACAAGTATATCAGTGAAACTGACAAATACCTGCAGAACAGTTGTATATTTTTTGTAGGGCATAAACAAACTTTAAAGATGTGAAAAGGCATATAGGTTTCTGCAGTTACTTAGATAAGTTGTACAGTCTATTTATTTATATACAAGGATTATTGTTATTATTGTGCACTTGGAGGATAGTTGTTCGTAAGCAATACATTTTATTTAATGCCCAAAAAAAATGTATACTGAAATATCTGGTTTATTATTGTGTAGAAACTAGCTTGGGTCTGCTGGGGAGTCTATGATGATTGTCTGTCTTGCTGATACTACAGTCATATCTCAGTCTGCCAGGAAGCTTCAGCAACTTGCTGTTCATTGTGACACATCTGGTTAGCCTAGTGACAGGCTTGGGTCTCTTGTGGTGTTTCTGCTGCTCGTCTGACTCACTGAGACTGCAGTTGTACCTCAGTTGGCTGCGGAGTTTAAGCAGCTTGCTGTTGGCTGTGACGCATTTGGTGAGCCTGGAATTGGGCTTGAGTCCACTGAGAGGTTTCGACAGCAGCCAAGCACTGCGTCCAAGTGCAGGTATCCTTTTTTGGAGGCAAGACTGGTGTGAAAAGGTTTCAATTTATGAGACTGCTCGAATTCAGTATATGTACAGTTCATTTACAGTGAATTCTGACTTTTTGGGAATATATCTATAATAGTAGGTCCTAGAGAGCTGAAACCTGATCTGAAACTGTTTAAAATACCCAATTTACCTATGTGCCAAGTTTGGTGCAAAATAGTCTAGCCGTTTGGCTGTGCATTAAAAACGGACAACAAGAGTGAAGAAGAAAAGAGATTTCTTTTTTGTCGTAGGTGAAAACCTCCTGTCTTGTCATTGAAAGCAAGGAGGTCTGGAAAAAGACAAAGTAAGAAGGAAAACAAAGACACTCTATTCATAAGAAGAACTTGGCTCCCTATGACCTCTTTCAGGAGCAAAAAACAAGAACAACAAACACAACAACAAAAACAACCACAAAAACAGTGAAAATCCCATACACGCCGTATGCAGAAACTATACTATAGATAGACAAATTGGATGTTAGTCGCTAGTAATTTTAAAGTGCATTTCAATGTAACCTTTTATGTAAGGGCATTCTGCCTTAAATTCATAATTGCAATAGTTGAGAAAAGTAAAAGAAAAAAGTTGACAAGACATATACTGTTACAAATTACTTCTGTTTCCTTTTTATGTTTTGACAAGTTGACCTCTTGCTGCTTTGCTGTCCATGTTACTTTTACACAGCATGCAAATATGAGTGACTTAAAGAGTTCACTCAATATCAGAAAGTGGTTCTGAAAAAAACCTAATGTAACACTTTGTATATGCCACAGATCTTTACTGTTTGTTTTTATCATTCTCTATCTGTTTTCTTTTGCTACATCAATAGTAGTATAAGGGCACTTGCTCTTGAAGCACATATGCCATTAGGCCATGGTGAAATAACCATTTCACATGGTGTTCGTTATGCTTATACCATTGTTTATGCAACCATATTGTATAATGCTAAAAAATAAATTGCACACTAATGACAACAATATGCCTTTGGCCCTTAAATAAATATAGGCCATTTTGCAGCTTGTAAGTGGCGCATCTGCATGATAGTCCAAAGTACATCTATAAACACATACATAGTATACTCAAACTACTCATATTGTGCACATTTGTACCATAGCCTGGAGAGAGAAAAGATCCCTTTCATGTGCAACATGATTGCTACAAGCTTTGGCTGCTAGTGTGGGAAAATGGGGGGATGTTTACAAGAGAAATTAATTGTTTAAGTGGATGAGATGGAAAATAACAAAAACCAGCAAAATAATTAATGTGCAACAAAAACAAAAAGTCAAAAGTAGCACATTATCCATTTAATTTCACAATCTAGGACAACATATTCTCTTTCTATTTTACTACATTAGGCACTCTTCATATCAGCGTTGGAGGTTCCATTCACAACCTCTGTCGGGAATGATGGAAATAATAGTGCAGGATGCTGCGCTTTTTTTTTTGTAAAATAATAGACACCATGGCCGAAACCAGGGACGTTGCTAGGCAGTTTTATCTGGGGCCCCTGCCCCGGATAAAATTTCTGCTGCCCCAAATCAATTGTTCCCCGGACCTCAGTACACACTACAGTGAGAAGCTCAGCCCACCCCATAGCTTCACCAATCAGCCACAGGGAACAGTGAGAGCAACCCCGCTTCCTCGTCTGAGCTCCCTGCACAGCCCTCCCCCCCAGCCCCTAGGACTCCAGTGACACTGTCTGAACAGCCCAGGAACCCCATGGACACCAGTGACCCCGCCTGACCAGCCCAGGAGCCCCTAGGACCCCAGTGTGACACCAGTGACCCTGTCTGAACAGCCCAGGAGCCCCTAGGACCCCAGTGACCCCGCCTGACCAGCCCAGGAGCCCCTAGGACCCCAGTGACCCTGCCTGAACAGCTAAGGAGCCCCTAGGACACCACTGACCCTGCCTGAACAGCCCAGCAGCAGCTAGGACACCAGTGACCCTGCATGAACAGCCCAGAAGCCCCTAGTACCCAGCATGAACAGCCCAGGATCCCCTACTACCCAGCATGAACAGCCCAGGAGCCCCTAGGATCCTAGTGACACTGCATGAACAGTCCAGGAGCCCCTAGGATCCCAGTGACCCTGCCTGAACTGTCCAGGAGCCTCTTATACCCTGCCTGAACAGCCCAGGAGCCCCTAGTACTCTGCAAGAACAACCCAGGAGCCCCTAGGAACCTACCCGAACCCAAATGGACCCATACCCACCTGAACTGTCCAGGAGTGTCTTGTACCCTGGCTGAACAGCCCAGGAGCCCCTAGGACCTCATTGACCCTGCATATACAGCCCAGGAGCCCCTAGGAACCCAGTTACCCTCCATGAGGTATGCCCTGAGACAGAGATGGGGGGTAGTAGTGCTATGCCGACATGTGTATTCTGATATACTGTACCTGTGTCACAGAGGTACAGTATGTTAGTATATACATACACACAGGGACTGTATATACATGTATAATACTCATCAGTGGTTTACATTTGTGTATATACTGTCCCTGTCTGTATTATTATATGTGGGTATCAACCTTTGCTAGAAAACTTTTATTCAAACCCCTCAATAAACGTGACAAAAAAAATTAAAAACAATGCCGAGATTACATTTTTTGTTCATCCTGCTGCACAAATAGTGGAAAAAAAAACGATCAAATAGTTTCATGAAACCAGGAATGGTGCCAATGAAGAAAACAATCCAGCAAAAAAAAGACATTAGTTCGTCAGCATAAAAATAAAAAAGTTATTTGCGATGAAATCCTTTAGGGTGTACATACTTGCCATCTATAACTCCTTCGCTGCCTACAATTGTTTTTGTTCTGTTATTGTTACTTGTGTGACATCTTTTGGTTACAAACTCAATGATAAGCTAAATATTTATCTACAAAAATTAAACTTTGAGTCTCATTAGCCTGTAATGCGATCTTTGTCCATGATTCTGTTGTATTCTGATACATACTATGCAAACTGCACGTTACGATATGAAGTTGTGATTATTTGATCTACGTGTAAAACCATGCATAGGTTCTGTAACCGCTTTTCATAATGCTGTGTTCATGTGATATATGATGTATGCGCCTTTCGTTTAAAAAAAACTCTTTGAATTTGAAACAAAGTTTTAGGTATCAGAATTTAATGATGGAGAACATTGTTTATTTTTTGTGTGTAACATTACTACAACATTAAAAACCCTATTGGCAATTGCTGTGATCGTATTTATGCCCCACAGTGAGCACTGTAAAAAAAACAAAAAAAACACTACCAGGATTTTTTATACACTTTGCCTCCCAAAATTTTTTACTTGAAATAAAAGGCTTTTGGAAGGTGGAGATGAAAAAAAGAAAGAAAATATAGGAAAACAGCTGTGTCATTAAGGGGTTACACTACATTACCACATATACCATATTTTTCAGACTAGAAGACACCTCCAAATTTGGGAGGAAAATGGGGGTGCTTTTTATGGTCTGAATGCAGCAGGAGGCAGGAGCTGGGTGATGCTGGCGTCCCTGGGCTGGGAGAAGGTGGTGTCCTGCCGGAGATCAACAGCAGAAGAGGCAGATGCACAGTCTCTGGTGCTGGAAGCTAGCGGCGGGGCTTAATTAACCGCGTCACGCATTTCAACATTCCTGAACGTATAGAGCAGGCTCACACACTGAGCATGCTCCAAACGCGGCAGGCAGCAGCTGTTCATTACAACCGCAACTGCCGCTAATAAAGGGCCTGTGCCCGGATGTTTTAGGACCCTATCAGTGTCCATGGCCGAAACCCAACGGACTCCATTGTAGTAAATGGGGTCCATCAGGTGCCTTTGAAGTTGGTTGTGAAACAGGTCTTGTTCCACCATTGCAAAGGAGGTTCTGAATGGAACCTCTAACACAGATCTAAAACAGGCCTTATACTTTTGAAATTATACCAAGTCCTTCTCATGTTTTCTCAGTAAGGTTAAATCATAACTCCCAATTATAACATCTTGTAAAAGTAGAAAAATATGGATTTTACATTTTTTACAAATATTTATTGTTCTCTATAGGTTACATAGTACAAATCTATAACCTCAGTGTCGTACATAGAAAGTATTCACTTTGTCCTCATGAAGGCTTGGAATTTTCTTTACAAACACACAGTAAATCCATGCAGATGATGTTTGTTGTTATAATCTAATTTAGGCCCAATACAGTAATGGTGCATGCCAACATCATGTGCAGGTATATAGTGGGAAAGCATAGACATGTTACACCACACAAGTTTCCATAGTAATGGAGTGACATCACTAAAGAGCGAAGCAAACACGCAGTGAACAGGTACGAAGTACAAGACGCACCACAAAGCTGAACATAACATTATATTACAATTATATGGGTGAAAAAATATGATTAAGGAATAAAATAAAAAGCTATGGAGAAAAATGTGTGTTTTCATATAACAATATTGCATATATATAGGTAGGGTAATGCACATGTGCGCCAATTACATAACTGAAAATCATATATCAAAACCAGAAACACCCGATCTCTTCAAAACTTCATTCTCAGACGGATAAAAAAAAGTAAAAAAAGTAAATAAAAAACAATATTAAAATGGAGATAAAATACAAACATCAAATAAAATAAAACCAAGAAGAAAAAAAACAAAGGAGAATCTAAAGAAACTATGAAGAAAGGGAACAAAACCAGCATATTCCTTAAATCCATCTGGAGAGACAGTACCTAATCTATAGATCCATTGTATTTCCATTTGTGCCAGACACTTTTTCCAATAGCCTGCATTTACACATAAGAGCAGATAACACCTAAAACATGATATCACACTTAAGCTGAAGTCTGGTACATCCAAATAGTAGGGGATGTATAATACTCTTATTGCCATAGTTCTGTATTGCATATGTTATGCCTTTTTGTGTTTCGCTGACAGCCTATTAAGTCCTGTTACAGATAGGTCCTAATAGGTTTATATACATAGCAGTCCTAGGGGCTGTCATGACAACTCATTGACACAGAGGAATCACAACAAAGACTCCTCCACCTCTGCAAAACAGCTTAGGTGCCATGATTGCTATTGACCGTGGCATCTAACGAGCTACTGTAAATAGTCATGAATGATCCCTGCCACTAGAGTGGGGTGACAACTGTGCAATACAGCTCACAATGACGTGATGGCAGGGACAAAGCTTCTGGGCCCACACCATCACTGTGCTGTTACAGCATGGCGATTTATGGGAACTACCTACTAACTAGTAAAGTACAGGGTGTAAAGGATTAATAATAAGGACAACGATAGACAAATAGATAGAAAAGTCTTCTTTTCACAGCTCTATATCTGTACATTCTGAAATGTATGGCTAAAGTAATAAGATATGGGGGAAACACGGTATATATGTATATATATATTATATATATATATATATATAATATAAATATATATATATAATATAAATATATATATTATATTATAATTATATATATAATATACCGTGTTTCCCCGATATTAAGACACCCCCCGATAGTAAGACGTAGCGAGGAGTTTAGGGAGGTTGACTAATGTAAGACGTACCCCGAAAGTAAGACGTAGTAACTGTACGTAGTCTGCGCTCAGGCGCTGCGATGGCCCGGGCGCCGACAGGGACACTTCAGCTATATGCGGTTCCTCAGGGAGCGCATATAGCTGAATGCCGAGTACAGCGCACAGTGTCCGGGCGCTGCGCTGGCCCGGGCACTGTCCGCGATCCCTTCACCTATATGCGATTCCTCCGGAGCGCATATAAGTGAAGGGATACCACTGCGGGGCACAGAGCGAGCGCTCCGTGCTCCGCAGTGGCCTCCGGGCGACCGCAGACTCGCGGCTGTCCGGAGCTCCCGTCATCACGCTGCGTGCGCGGCCTGATGATGTCATCCGCCTGTGCCGGCAAGAAGATAGAGCAGAGCCGAGAGCGCGGGGATCCAGGTAAGTGATTGTTTGTTTTTTTATTTTGATATTATTGCCTACAGCCTGCCTATACCTGCCTACACGCGCCTATAAACCCGCCTTATACCTGCCCTATAAACCTGCCTACAGCTGCCTATACCTGCCTTAATACCTGCCCTATACCTGCCTACAGCTGCCTTATAAACTGCCTACAGCCGGCCTATACCTGCTACAGCTGCCTATACCTGCCTACAGCTGCCTATACCTGCCCTATACCGGACTACAGCCGGCCCTATACCTGCCTACAGCTGCCTATACCTGCCTGCAGCTGCCTATACCTGCCCTATACCTGCCTACAGCCGGCCCTATACCCGGCCTACAGCCTGCCCTATACCTCCTATGGCGCCATATACCTGCCAATCTACGACATACCCCGAAAGTAAGACATAGTAGGACTTTTGGGGGTAAAAAGAATGTAAGACGCTGTCTTACTTTCGGGGAAACACGGTATATATATATATATATATATATATTGTTCATGTGGACAAGCTTGGTCCAATTATAGGTATCATTTGGCAGAATGCCCCTGTTATGAGCAGTTTATATAAGCTGCCTATATAACCTCCATAAAAATCTTCTTTTAACGCCTCTATAACTGTATATTCTTTTATAGCCAGATTGTTAAAGTTAAGGATATTTATGTGATCTTTAGACATCATCTAATCTTAATCTTTTTGTCATTCGACATTTTTCAAGTAAAGCTGACATAGCTGATGTCTAAATATCACTTATATATCCTTAACTTTAACAATCTGGCTACATTTATCAGAATATACAGATATAGAGGCGTGAAAAGATGACTTTTCTGGATGTTATAATGGCAGCTTATACAAACTGCTCATAACAAGGGCATTCTGCCAACCGACACCTTTAATTGGACTAAGCATGTCCATATGTACAGTTGATATTGAATGAGTAGCCTCGTTTAATTCAGGAGTCAACCTTTTGGGAAGCATAATAAATCTTGTGGTGATAGAAGTAATACCAAAATACTAGTATCTACTCCACATGCAAAGGTAAAATTTAAATCTTAGCCTTCTAAAGTTTTTCCATACTTAAAGAGGAGGTGATGCATTATTTTCTAGAAGGGACTTTAGCTAGTGCTAGGTTACACATAAGTGATTTGTTTAGTAGGCATAGATTATGGTATAAATCTATCAAGTCTCAGACCACTGAACTTTACAGTAATCCTATAGGGTATGGAGCCAAAGGTTGGATGCCTCAGGCGAAGGGACAGATTACTTAAAGAGTGTTACAAGTTTAGAAAATGATTCACAATGCCCAGGGAGGTCCACAAAAAGAAGAGAAGGGATCAGAAGGAAACAAACCCCTCAGAATTCTCATGTTGCACTTTTAAATTAATGCAATATTTCTCAAGACACCCTTTGTATTTTTGTTTGCATTCTTAATTGATTGACCTTGTAGAGACATAGGTTCATTCTTCATGTTTTGGTTGCTTTGGTCATCTAGTGTTTTACAGTTTCTATAGAACTGTATTGTGAATTAGAATTAATTCATTAAAAACTTCAATCAAATCTGCAAATCATTTTTTAACATTGCGGTCCACACGGTAAACATTTTCACCATTTATTTTCAGCCCTTTTTCAGTTTCTCCTCAAGATTAGACTAAAAAAAGAGAAAAATGAAGAGTAGTTAATGGACATCTGAACAACGCTAAATCATTGAAACGCTAATTCATTTTCTTTTGGTTTAGCAAGGCTTCCAGGCATTTCACTCTTAGTTAAAGGATGCTGTCAAAACTCGGTTAATTCAACTGATTTGGATACGATGGGCCAATGATTCAATATATATGGGGATCTCGCATCTATTCTACAATGACAGATGTAAGGGGAAAGGATTGGACATGGTCAACTCCCTTTGTTCCCTCAGGAGATAACCAGCTGTCAGAGGGGTTTGGCAGTGACTTGTTCCAATTAAATTGGTGGAGGGATTTACAATTAAATAAATATGTTTGCTTGGCCAGGCTGTCCATGAATATTAGAAGTGGTCAGGAGAAATTACTTTGGCCACAGAAGCATTTGGCCAACAACTATACCTTATATATAGCCACCTTAACCTATGATGATTTAAACCAATCTTTTGACATACACTGTAACTAGAGTAAAAAGAGTATTCAACCCTTCATTAGGATATCTACAGGATGTCATGGGGGCTTTGTGACGTAGGCAGCATGATTCCATCACTGCATCACGCTTACTGCATTGGTACTCATCAGGTGGAACTTGCCGCTTTACCTACAGTGGCACTACCTACCTGCGGGGGCTTATCTACCTAATAGGGTGCCTGGCTATCAAGATAGAGAATGGGAGCCTCTACTTAATAATATGGGTCTGCCTACTACTATCTGCCTAATTTGAGGGGTTTCTTGCTTAAAGGGTACTCCTATCTTGTAATATGCACCCTGATGCGGGCTTATAGCTTGTTATAAACCAACCTCAGTGAACACAGATATTGCCATGCTTGTGCAACTCTCCTCATTCATTTTTTATGGAGTTCTGAATATAGCTTGGGAATATTCAAAACTCCCATAGAAATGAATGGTGGAGAGCTTCACAAGAGTGGCTATATCCACACAATCCTAGATTAGGCCTGTGGCCTGCAGGCTTTGTGATAAAGGTAATGTGATGACGGCACTGTATCACGCCTCCTATGTTGGGACTCATCAGGTGGCACCTGCCACTCATCAGGGGAACAGGAAGAGCTGAGCTTTAGTTTTTTATTTTATTATACTACAGGAAGCCTTCACTTCCTACCTACCTGTAGCCATCCCTTCCTACCTACCTAGGGCCTTGCGTACCAGCCTACCAGGTGTCTTGCCTGCCTACCTGCATTGGGCTTTTCTTACCTACCTATCTGGGGCTTTGACTACCTACCTTTCTACATAGCTGAGATGTTACCTATCTACCTAGCTAGGGCTACTTGCGGGGGCTTACTTACCTAATGGGGTACCTATCTATCAATATACAGAATTGGGGTGCTCACCAACCTAATAACATGGGTCTGCCTATTATCTGGTTAATTTGGGGAGCTATTTGCTTAAAGGGTACTCTTGTAATATGCACCTTAAGGCAAGTTCATACGTTGTTACAAGCTGACCTCAGTGAAGAGAGAATTTCCCATGTTATGAGAAAAGAACACCCCTTTAATTGGGGTCTATCTACCTAAAAGGGGTCTAAATATCTGCAGGATGCTATTTAACATTCATGTTGTCCTAGACATCAGTACTTACGCTATCTATTGGTGAGTCAGGCATAAACTACCCAAACATTTCAGATAGCTTTCAGTTAAATGCTGGTTGGTTTTCTGTATTTTTAAAGGTTTCTATGTTGGACTATGTCTGACTCATTGGACTACGTTGGACCAATTGAGTTACATCAGACTAGGGATGTTTTCGAAGGAGTGTTTATTTAAATAAAGGTTTTTTGTGTTAATATTAGAGGTGTCTAAACTACAACTTGCCATTTCTAGCACTAGGGCCTAATTTTAGCCAACAGTGTTTTTTGTTACCTTAAAGCTGACAATTACACCCTCTCACTGATACCCCAGTACCCAATGCACTAGCAGTACTGGGAAGAGCTGGGTTACCATTAGAAGCAGACCACCTAATGTGATGCGCAATAGAAAAAGGAAAAAATTCATCCAATCCGGCTTTGAGTGCAAAAACGACATTCATTTATTAGACATAGGTACAAAGGGTAAAAAGTAGTTAGCGAGCAATGCTAACGCGTTTCGGGCATATTGCAAATTGCCCTTGTTCACAGCATAACCTTATGCTGGGAACAAGGGCAACTTGCAATATGCCCGAAACGCGTTAGCATTGCTCGCTAACTACTATTTTTTTACCCTTTGTACCCATGTCTATTAAATGAATGTCGTTTTTGCACTCAAAGCCGGATTGGAGGAATATTTTCCTTTTCCTATTGCGTGTTTGAGGTCCGTTGGTCGTGGACAAAAGCAATCCGAGCACGGAGGAACAGGTGCATATCATCACATGAACGGAGGTGAGCTACAGCCTATATTTTGTATGAGGTTCACCTAATGTGATTGTCTGCTTCTGGGGCAGCTGTGGGCTGGTATTTTTAAGATGGGATGGGACCTATATCCATTGATTTTCCCATCTTGACACTATCAGCCTGCAGCTACCTGTTTTATCTTGTATTTTTTAAATTGTTTATTCATCAAAAAAATTTAAATAAATACCCCTTGTATGTTGGGTACTGTGGTAATAGTGAGAGGGGATTAGTATCAGCCTTGGGAGTGAAAAAAAAGCACTGCCAGGTGATACCAAGCCCCAGCTACAGCAATGGAGAGATGTCTATCAGACACCTCTATTACTGATACTGTAATAAAATGGTCAAAAACCCCACAAAGCCATAAAAAAACACTTTACTCAAATAAACACTCCCGACAACATCACTCGCATACTATTATATTAAAGAATTGTGTTTAACGCTGGTCCAACATAGTCTGAGTCTGACTTAGACCAATGGGTTCCTTGAAGTCCAATGAATAAACCTGTAGTAAAACAGAAACACTATACAATCATGACAGTACTAAACTCCATCCCTTGCACCCATGAAGATCATGCCAGTGGCTGGTCTGCTGGTGATGAAGGGAATGGAGTTCAGGCTGCACAATATAATCCAGGGGGGTGCAGACCACAGTTGCAGCACAATCTCCAGGGGGTTCGTCCTTTTCCCCCCAGAATCAGAAGATTATGACTATCTTTTCTCCCTAGCATTGTGTGATGGTGGCCTTGTGCAATCGCAACCTCCACTTTTCACCCCATGGAGAGATTGTACAGAGATGGAGGACAGGTAAGGAGCCGCTGGGAAAATGAAGAGTTTAAGATGTTTGTGTGGCAAAGTCTGCAGAGACGAGTCGTGGCTGTTAGAAGTCATGGTGGCAGTATCGACCAGATGGAAAAGAAGAGGAATAGCGAAGGACTACAGCCAGAGATATCACTTATGAGTCAATGTATGTAACTTCACTGTAATCAATTATATATCTGCAAAGAGCCTGGATACAACTGGTATCTACCACTATATGGTAATTGTATTACAGTAATATTGGTCCTAGTATAATAGTTTATATTCAGAAACAGTATGGCAGAATTATTTAGTCACTAGGGGCCTCATGTATGAACCTGTTTAGGTCTAAAACTCACTTTTTTGCCCATAGGTTACTAATGGGAAAAACAGCTTCATACATTTGACCCTAGATGTCAGTGATATGTGGTCATGGTGTGGCAGTATTATTTGATCTTTTTATAGTGATATTATTGATAATACTGGTCTTGGTATACTGGTTTGGTCATTAACAATGTGGTGGCAATATTTGCTTCTTGTATAGCAGTATTATGTGCTGTATGACCTTTATTTAGAATCATCATCAATAGAAAATTGTCTTATAGCTATTTATATTATTGTTGTAATATAGATTTTTACATGAATACATCTTCATAGATCTCAATAACACCACTGTTGTTTTGGTGCTGATCTGTTGGAGACAACTGGGCATGATTGGGTACAGGGGTGTAGCTATAGAGGGTGCAGAGTTAGCAATTGCCACCAGGCCCTGCAGCCTGAGGGGGGGCCAAAAGCCCTCCTGCCACTGAAGGAGATACCAGCATTGTAGGTATCATATCATGGCTAGGGGCCCATTTCACTTTTTGCACTATGGCCCAGGAGCTTCAAGTTACACCTCTGATTGGGTGTGTTTAGGCATTGTTAGAGGTGTGGTCTGTTGAGATAGCATGTGCTTGACCATGGTAAGAGGCATGGCCTGGTGTATTGTCGTGTGGTTAGAGGCGTGACCTGATGTGTCCTTTCTTCATTTACTAAATGCTGGGGGGATGTAATATGATCATCATTTTCTGAACACAGAATTATGAATAATATGACTCACTTGTTTCCTTTTTCTTTTTTTCTAGGGTATTAAATAGTTTATAACCACAGAGTAATTAAAATATCAAGGTTACTTTTTGTGTTTTTTTACACAGTGCTCAGTGAATAAATCAAGGAGGATTGCTGGAAATGACTATTGTACCATTAACATTATTATCAGTTTTTGTTTGTCATTGGTGATGAATACTGAAGTGCAGCTTTAGCTTCACGTGCAGTAGCATTGCTCCTGGCTGCCACCTGTGTAAGGGTCTTATGCACAGCCCTAATTTGCTACAGTCCACTATACTGTGACACCACCGTTAAGGTAAAAGCTATGAATAAGACACAGAGCTAAAACAGGGCTGTGGCTCTTAATTTTAGGATTGATGGCAGTAGGAGAACTCCAATTGACCAGAAAGTGATGTCATATCCTAGTGATATGCAAACAATTTCTGTAATGGAAATAACCTTATAATAAATAAGATATGGAATGCTTAACTGTAGGTAACAAGATATCTGATGCAAAACAAATGGCTGGCAGTATCCTAATATAAAAATACTGGGGCACATTTATCAAGGTAGAATTCTGGTGCAATTTGCTGCACAAATAATGGTGTACATGCTTGAAACCACATTTATTCTGTCTTTTAGACAGTTCCTAGACACTTCTGTGCCTCGTCTGACAAAAGGGATGTGACCTCAGTAAAATATGTGTGGTTTCATGGAAATGGGGGTGGCTTCACATGCGATGCCACGTGCCAAAAAGTGCACCAACATTTTGCTGCAGTTATTAGCATAAAATAAGGTAACTTATAAAAGGTGTAAAGTTAGACTAGATAGTTCTAACCTGCGTCAGATTTATGCACACTATGATAAATGTAGTGTATTGTAAAGTTTAACTTTACACTGTATAAGCGTTAGACAGTATTGATAAATCTGCCCCAATATTTTTAAAAATGCACAGTTTAAAACTGATTTATAGAAAAGTCTGTATAACGTGAAAATGTGTCATTCATCTTTAGTAAACCTGTGCTTCCATCCACTTTTGTGTTGTAATTGAGGGGACAGACACAGGAAAAAAAATCTGTGTTGGCTTTTTGTTGCTTTATTGGTTGACAGAATCAAACACCATAAACTGTATTTTGCTGATGGTGATAGGGAGAGCAGCATCAGGAAACCCGATGTTGTTGCTATTTTCTATTACTTGACTACTCATAAAGTGAGTCATTTGGGTAATAGACATATATAACTAAATATTTAAGAAGGTCAACCTTTGTTTTACAACTGTTTTCAGACAAACTGACAAAATCTAGGAGTTTCTTAGCTGCTTCACTTGCCATACAAAATATATGATGATTGAATATCTAAATAAAATACATTTTTAAAACATGATTTAATGAACAGCCCAGTGACTCAGTGGTTAGCACTGTTGCCTTGCAGCACTGGGGTTCTGGGTTCAAATCTCAGGAAGGACAACAATGGCAAGGAGTTTGTATGTTCTCCCCATGTTTGTGTGGGTTTCCCCCATTCTCCAAACTGACAGGTTAATTGGGAATTCAGACTATGAGCCTCAATGGGAACAGGGGGCAATGGAAATAATGACAATCTCAGTTCTGCTCTGTTAAAAATAATGGTGCTATATAAATAAATAGATTCACTACAATAGTCTCACTACATAGAATAATAATAAGTCAGTTCTGTTTTCTCAGTTTTATTTTTGAATTCAAGGGCGGGTTTACTGGTTTTACTGGCTACTACTCGTCTGCAGTGACGAACTGCTGAGGATGCCAGGTCTGTAACTATAGCGACCTAAGGAGCTGATGCAGCCCATACAAGAGGGGATATCTAGGAATAGGTAGGACACTGTTAATGGACATATATTGCAAAGTGACTTGTTTTTGAAACATCTTTGATATAAAAACAATCCTGGTAGTGAGACAACCCCTTTGAACACAAAATAATTGTTTAACTGGTATCTAGGTAACATAATGCCATTAAGATTATAGAATTTTACAGCTGTATGACAAAGGTTAGAGAATAGATGCAGAAAATGAGCAAGTCTTTACCTAGAATAGACTACCCTGGAAAATAGGGAGTACACTAGTAAGAGGGCCAAAAAACAGGATCATTGTTAGGCCTGAGTACTAAGAGCATGTTCTCTGGATACCAAGCCATGTTCCCCTGAAAATTTTTTGTTGGTGTTGCACAAGTGTTTTATTGTAGAATCATGCTTGGAACAGCAGTAATGTTCTTATCACTGCTTAAGGCAGTCAGTAGAGGGAAATCTATTTAACTTACCATATATTTCAAAGCAATACCGATTCCTATGAAAGTGCATCCAGCTATATGCTACTACATACTAATTATTGGGTCTCTTGAATGGTCCTGGAGGATCTGTCGTTGAAACATTATTATGGGCATGGTAATATAGCTATCATGGGAACTTTGTGGCTATGAAGTCAACGCGGCTGTCATTGATGGAGGAACAAAGTTTACTGTTATGGGATGATATAACAGTCACTATTATGAAGTGCTGTAATGTTCAACTGCGGCCACGTGCAATGGTCCGTTAAGGATATACCATAAGAGAAATGAATGATACTTAAAGAATGGAGATTCTATTGAGAAAGATCTAATGTTGATTGAAACGTCTTGTTATTAGAATCCTTTGATAAATACGTGTTGATATGGATCATTACATATGAAGTCGGCTTTTATATTGTCATTGGAACGATTAAAGTTTTGTAAGAAATAAAGATTTGAGAAATATTCTTGATTCGTGGAGTGCAACCTACTTCTTTCCTATGCAAGTTCCTTTTTTGTGTGCACCCTCTAAGGACTGTGAGTGCCAAGGATATATTTTTTATAATGACTAACAGCTGGGACACAGCTCTTTATATTTTTTAAAGTATGGTCAAAGGAGAAGAGAATATTAGACTATTAGAATATTAGACTATAAGAGGTGTTCCAAAAATAAACCACCCAAAAAATAAGAAAAAACTAACTATCAAAATCTTGTCTCTGCCGCCATGATGCTTTTTTTGTCCCCTATGATCTTCGTTTATAAGACAGCAGCCTAGACATGCCATACAGCCTCCCGACCTGTTACAACCAATCACCGGACTAAACTTACTCGTATCACTCTATGTGCCATTTTACATGCCCTCGCTGCCAGAATGAAAATGGAGACCGACTGAAGTGGCAAGGAATTTAAAAGATTTTACTTGCATATTTTGCTGCCAGTTTTTTTTTTTTTAATTCTTGGAATATGACTTAGAACCTGAACCTGATGTTGCAGTTGCTGCTATATTCTATTACTTGACTATACATAAAGTGATTAATTTAGGTGACACTGGACAACGAAGATTTGGCTTCCTGAACACGTTTGTGTGTATCTTATGTAATTTGAGCTGCTGATCATGAAAACCACCTTGAACTTTTCCAGTCATGTACCGTTTTTCCCTGAAATCTTCTGTGTTTTTTTCATAATTTCACACAATATATGCACATAGTACAAAATAAATGATTATTGAATATGTAGGCAAAATACAATTTTAAAACCTGGTTTAATAGCAGCCCAGTGACTGAGTGGTTAGCACTATTAGCTTGCAGCACTGGGGTCCTGGGTTTACATCTTAGTAAGGATAACATCTGCACGGAGCTCGTATATTCTCCCCATGTTTGCATGGGTTTCCTCCAGTTCTCCAATTTTCCTCCATTCTCCAAAAACATAGTGACGTTTTAAGGTATGAAAACTGTCTAGGTCTAAAACTCTCTTTGTTGCCCATAGCAACCAATCAGAGCGCCCCTTTCATTTCATATAGTGCTCTGTAAAAATGAGAGGAACGCTCTGATTGGTTGCTATGGGCAACAAAGGGAGTTTTAGACCTAGACAGTTTCCATACATGTGGCCTGAACAGTCTATAATTTTGAGGGTAGATTAATTTTAACATTGAGAGATAGAATAACCAAAATAAAATCCAGAAAATCACATTGTACAAACTACATACATTTATTTGCATTTTGCTGAGAGAAATAAGTATTTGATCCCCTACCAACCATTAAGAGTTCTAGTTCCTACAGACCAGTTAGACGCTCCTAATCAGCTCGTTACCTGCATTAAAGATAGCTGTCTTAAATAGTCACCTTTTTTAAAAGACTCTTGTCCACAGACTCAATTAATCAATCAGAATATAACCTCTACAACATGGGCAAGACCAAAGTGCTTTCTAAGAATGTCAGGGACAAGATCATAGACCTGCACAAAGGTGGAATGGGCTACTAAACCATAAGTAAGATGCTGGGTGAGAAGGAAACAACTGTTGCAATAGTAAGAAAATGGAAGAAATACAAAATGACTGTCAATCGACATCGATCGGAGGCACCATGCAAAATCTTATCTTGTGTGGTATCCTTGATCATGAGGAAGGTGAGAAATCAGACCAAAACTACACGGGGATCTTGTTAATGATCTCAAGGCAGCTGGGACCACAGTCACCAAGAAAACCATTGGTAACACATCACACCATAATGGTGCAAAATCCTGCAGTGCTCACAAGGTCCCCCTGATCAAGAAGACACATGTGCAGGCCCATCTGAAGTTTGCCATTGAACACCTGGATGATTCAGTGAGTGATTGGGAGAAGGTGCTGTGGTCAGATGAGACAAAAATTTAGCTCTCTGGCATTAACTCGCCGTGTTTGGAGGAAGAGAAATGCTTCCTGTGACCCAAAGAAAACCGTCCCCACTGTCAAACGTGGAGGTGAAAACATTATGTTTTTGGTGTGTTTCTCTGCTAAGGGCACAGGACTACTTCACCGCATCAATGGGAGAATGGATAGAGCCATGTTCCGTAAAATTCTGAGTGACAACCTCCTTCCCTCCGTCAGGACATTAAAAATGGGTCGTGGCTGGGTCTTCCAGCAAGACACTGACCCAAAACATACAGCCAAAGCAACAAGGGAGGGGCTAAAAAAGAATCACATTAATGTCATGGAGTGGCCTAGCCAGTCTCCAGACCTTAGTCCCATATAAAACTTATGGAGGGAGTTGAAGCTCCGGGTTGCCAAGCAACAGCCTCAAAAACTGAATGATTTAGATATGATCTGCAAAGAGGAGTGGACCAAAATTTCTCCTGACATGTGCACAAACCTCATCATCAACTACAAAAAAAGTCTGACTGCTGTGCTTGCCATAAAGGGTTTTGCCACCAAGTATTTTCTTGTTTGCCAGAAGGATCAAATTTCTCTTAGCAAAATGCAAATAAACTTAAATAATTTACACAATGTGATTTTCTGGATTTTATTTTTTGATTTTCTATCTCTCAATGTTAAAATTAACCTATCCTTAAAATTATAGACTGTTCATGTCTTTGTCAGTGGGCAAACTTACACAATTAGCAAGGGATCAAATAATTATTTCTTTCACTGTATTTTTGCATGCACACCGATTCAGGGAACGCTGTCAGTCACTAAATATGAACACCCACTGGACTCCTAAGTCCAGAAAGAACAGAGGTTTAAATAAATATACTTCAGATTCTCCTGAATCTTTTCCCATAAAACTATATATATCAACTCAGCTTATTTTGCTCTTAAATGTGCTACCTGCAGATTGGACATTTTGTTTTAACGTTTCCTTTTAAGCTCTATATTTATCCTGTAATATCTAAAATTAGAGGATTCTGCTCTGTTTCAAATGGAAACTCTGTTCCGAGCTGTGTTTTGTAGTCAGCTCCGTGATAGGAAAAGACAAATATTTAGTTCAGGACAGATAAAATAATCACCATGGGCCATTCTTGCTGTGCCATTGAACACGTTTGAAGTGTGATAGGATGGCTCTGCACATGGAGTAGTGCTTCATGTGTTATTATTACCATACAATGGTTTTGAACATCAATCTTTTAAGAGTAAATGCTGCTCAGAAATGTCTTCTTTGAAAGAACAGCTCTGGTTTACGAGGTTAAGTAGGTGTTCATCTGCTGTAGTTTACTTTAACATTATGACACTGAAAAGCTTAAGACTTTTCTAGCATTCCTGTCCTAAGTTTCTTTGAGAAGCAAATATTTTACTTTTGGCAGTTATAAATCTCACTAAATAGTTCTTATTCAGCTGTTCTAGATGCTACATGAAAAATGCTCACAATAAATTGTCCTTGTTATCAACAAGTAAAGAAGCTCTAGCAAATAATGAACTTTTCATGTATTCTGACCATACTAATGTAACACAGCGGCCAGATGTTACACTTTTTTATAACGACATGCCGGCCAAATTTACCAAAACTTTTGTATTGTTGAATGGCACATCAATGTTATTTTTCCACACAGTGAAGTCACATTATTATGACCACTTCCTACATTCAATGCTGGCAGTATGTTACGTGTAAAGGAAGGTACGTATGGTGAGCTGGACTTGTGGGTATATAAAGTGTGTAATATAGATCTCTTGCTGCTGTTGTAGGTAAAAGGTGCAAGTTATCAGATTAACAAAAAGAGATGAAAATTGGCGTTCGGGCCAAGGGTGACAGTAATGCGAAAACAGTTTGTGAACTCTTTACATCCTGCTGTGGTGTAAGTGTATTGTGAACAGACAAACAGAACCATTGCAAATAATTGATAATGAAAACTGCAGAGCACCACATGCCAATAATATGAGGTGAATGTTTGCTTTTTAAGGTGCGTGAAGGCAGACTGACATGTTGTAGTGGAGCAACTCACCACCAAAATGCTACCAGACTCGTGTCTAAAGCAACAGTTCAGCAAACCCTACTTCTTGTGGAGCTTCAAAGCAGACGGATGGTCACTGCGCTTCTGCTAACAAAGTTTCAGAAAAGGGTAAAAATTTCATGGTAGTATCGGAATTGGACCTTCGCTGATTGTCAAACGGCTGTGTTCTCTGATGAGTCACGTTTTCTGCTTCATTGAACGGATGAACGTTGGAATATCAAGAAAGAAACTTCAAAGAACAAGCACCCTGCAACTATTGCTGGAAAAACACAAGCGGTGGTAGTGTTATAGTCTGGGGAATGTTTTTGTGGCTTTCTCAAAGCTCACCCCTCTGTGTGGAAGGCACTCTCAACAGATTTGGGTATGAATCCATCTTTGCAGATCACACAAACACTCATATAGTATATGCTGATTGTCTATCCTGAGTTGGATGCAATTCAACATGTCACATCGCCAGAAATGTCCAACATTGGTTGTAAGAGCATGACCAAGTACAACCCTACCCTCCTAATTCCCCAGACTGGAACCCAATAGAGCATCTGTGGGACCACCATGATAGTCATGTTTGCTCTATGGATCCTCCAGCAATCACTTTGGATTTTAGCTGCTGGTCATAATAATGTGTTGACCATGTATTTGTTACCCATTATGTGACATGCGTTTTTGAAAATTTGGGGCACCTAATGAGATGTGACAGGTTTTCATCCTGTGAAAGGGCATGATTATTTTTCTGAACAGAAAAGTGGCACTATTCCTTTATAAAAGTTTTATTCCATGATGCTATAAAACTAAGAAACTTCATAAATGTTGGGAAAAAGACTTTGAGCCTTAGTTTATTTGGATTTCGATCTAAATGCTGTTCTTTTCACTCTTAAATATACCCTTCTTCTTCAAGCTACAGTGTTTCTTATTTTAGATTTTACCATATTGAATTTCTCCTGATTTATATAGGAAGAACCCTAAACTGGTAGATTGGGACATACTGGGATATAGGCATAGTATTTCATGGGTGCATATAAAGTCCGACTGATAGGTACGATAACCTTTGCTTATGGGAAAGTTCATATGATGTAGTTGTGTTGCATACATTTCTCCATTGAAATCATTGCCATGGATGTTTCTGCAGCATAAAAATGAATTTTACAAACTTTATTTAGGTATATGAAATAGTCACAACATTTTTGGAAATAAATCTGCCATGAGTAAACATATTCTTTTACTACAGAAACATAGCTTGCCTTGTTATTGGAAATCTACATATCCTAATATGCAGGCTTCTACACAGATGAATTAAACTCTTCCTTTGTCTCCAGGGCTTCAAGCGTTTACCTGTTATTGATGTGTTAAAGGACTAAGCATTACTGACCAGTTCTTCCTCACATATTTAATTAACACAAATTCCTATTTAGCAGTTAATGTCCCATAGCTGTACACAGCTTTCTATAAACACTAGGTGGGACTCTAGGAAACATTCCCGACGAGAATGCTTTTTAAGTGATTCCCTACTTCTTTGGCACCAGAGGGGGCTGGGAAGATCCACAGGGAGTATGCCAGGGGATATGTTTAATAATTCCTTGTTTCCCTACTGCATTCAGTGTTTGTCACACAGAGAATTTGCATCCTATAGGGTTTGTTAGTAATTCACCACCCTATTAGGTATCAGAAGACAAGGAGAGGCCACGGTGTCATGAAGATCTTACACAATGAAGGGCAATGTTTCCTCTTTTTTAAAGAAAGAACTTTGGTGGGTTTCAGCTAAGACCACCCACTTATTACTTCTTATTAATTATTAGAAGTTGTACTTTATAAGAGGTAATAGAGCTGTTTGAAAACATGATGTACTTTTTAATTTATTTAATTACTTAACTTCTTATTTGAATTAATAACTAAATATTTGATTACCTAATATATTTCATTATAACTTTATGATTTTTTTTTTTGTTATTGCTCTCTATAACCCCCAATTTTTATAGAGCTATATAACAGCATCATATTAATGGGGATGTCTCACTACAAGGATTATTTTTTATGTTAAGGATCTTGCAAAAACAAGTTACTTTGTAATATATGTCCATTAACAGTATCCTACCTATTCCTAGATATCCCCTCTTGTATGAGCTGCATCAGCTCCTTAGGTCGCTATAGCTACAGACCTGTTTGATCTATCCTGATAGGCTGCTAGCACTGGTTGGTATAGCTACAGACTTGGCTTCTACTGCAGCCTAGTAGAAGCCAGTAAACACACCCCTGAATTCAAAATGAAACCAAGAAAACAGGACTGAGGTGAGATTAATCAATGTAGTGAGACAACCCCTTTAAGGATCTACTGTGCCATTTATGGTGATAACCTCCTAAGGGAAAATATCTCCCTAATACAGGGCTATATTATTCAAATTGTGTCACATAAAATAACTATGGCTAACAGGGGCTCATTGTGCCTCTGTACATCTTCTGTGCACACGATTGAGCTGATTACGCAAGGCCTTCAGATCCCCATACCCATGAGATAGAAATTATCTGACATTGACAGTTCAGACAGGATCAGCCATCCATTGATATGTATGAGTCTGTCCCATATTACTCTAGTCAGCAGATATTGGACGAAAGTGGCAACCACCTATTCTTTTTTCCTATAAAAACAATTGGAAGCTTGGTCAAGCGAAGCTTGCATGCAGGCAGAAAAGTCAGGCCTACAGCTTTCTATAGCCTGCTTTACTGTTAGGGTATGTTCACATGGCATAATTGTGGGGCAGATTTCGCCTCATATTTGTGCTTTAATACGGCCAAAATGCCCGCAGCAATTACGGTAATTCATAGCTTTCATAGAGAACTATGAATTTTGTCTCGTCTCCCCTGGCGTACAATACGATTATATTGTATGCCGGGAGAGAAGTGAAATGTCACTTCTTTGCGACGCTTACGCGCCACTGATAGTGGAAGTGAAAAGAGCCAGCTTGGACAGCGCGTACTTCTAAAACACACTGCGTATAGTGACGCATACAGTATGTGCCCCAATACGCCGTGGGAACATACCCTTAGGGTTTGTTTATATGACGGAACTTCTACGTGGATTCCACATTGATTTTTTTGTTAAAAAAAAAAAGCAACCAATCAGAGCGCCCGTATTATTTTCCCAGAGTACTATATTAAATGAAAGGGGCGCTCTGATTGGTTGCTATGGGCAAGAAAGTGAGTGTTAGACCTAGACAGTTTTCATTCATGTGGCCCAAAGTTCTCTTACGTGTTTCAGGCAGAAATGCCCTTAATTATAGAACATTTCTGCCTGAAATGCATTAAGAATGTTGTCTGTTTTCTATGTCACTTAATTTTAATCTAAAGAAAAAATTCATTATTTTAAGAGAATGCTGGAACCGTGCTTAGCTTCACAATTTAAATGAGTTATGTATAAATGAGAAGGGAGAAAGCATTTCCTACTTGTCGACCGACCATTCACTATAAATGTTCGGGTGGTCAACAAATAACTCTACACAGACGTTCCGAAAGGTCTGTTTTCAGATGCACATTACTTGTGCAGCTGCGAGAGTGGAGAGTCAGCTATCAGCAGCTACTGTACACTCCATTGATAAGACAGGGATGGTTTACCACTGTCCCTTGTTTCCTGATCGCTGTATATACAGACAAGCTTCCTATGTGATTATGTGATCACAGGGGCTCGACAGCTACAGATACTGCTGGGTCTTATCAGACCCAGGTCAGCTCTGCTATCAATATTGTTGGCTGTATTTCCAATTTAACTGGGGTAAATAGTCAGTCAGTTACAGGGGAAATCAGTAGTACAAAAAGAAATGTCTATAATAATAAAAAATACATAAAAAACACACAAGAATAAAAAAAAAATCAATAAAGCAGCCCAAACAACAACTGTTAGGGCTGGTTCACACAGCTTATTCAAGCCGTAATTGCGGGATGGATTCCGCCCGCAATTCCGGCTTGAATAAGGGGCGGGGGCGCAGCTCCCCGACCCATACACATGCATTATCCACGGCGCGTATCCCGACGGGATAATGTGCATGTCACTTTCTTCCTGCCCCTGGCGGATTCGCCGAGTGGGGAGGAGAGACGGAATCCATAGTTCTCTATGAGAACTGTGGATTACCGTAATGGCTGGGATGGATTGCAGCCGTATTGCAGCGCAGTACGGCGCGCAATACGGCTGCAATCCGTCCCTGAAAAAAGCCGTGTGAACGGCCCCTTATTGCATGTCCCCACGGAACCGGTTTGAGGACGGTTTTTCAGATGGTTTGAAAAAACCGGCCGCAAACTTTTACATGGGGCTCTATGGAAAACCCGTGCAGCAGTCCCCACTGCACGGGTTTTCCGCCCGGCGGTTTTTTAGACCGCTGGCCGCCCGAAAAACATTCTACTTGTTCATTCTTCCATCTGGTTTTTGGAAGAAATATGAACAAGTGAATGTGAAGGGGGAGGGCTAATCGCAGAGAAAAGCCGCCCCCCACCCCACCCTGCGGCCGTGTGCACGGCACAAAAACTGGACAAATACCGGTATTTGTCCTGTGCCGTGTAAATGGGCCCTTACTCCTTCCTCTGAAGAACCTAAAACTATACATTGCCTATAAAAATGTCCATAATGGAAAAGTTACACTATTACACAACATATTTTACTGCCACTTTTTGAGTTTTAAAAAAATAATAAAAAAATTGTATTTATTTTTACAGTTTTCCTTGATATGCAAAAATTAATATAAATATTTCACCAAAATGAAGCCTTATGTAAAAAAAGAAGAAAGGGTAAAAAATGAATAGAACAACCAAATTCAAGAAAATACCACAGCGTTCAACCCCACGTATACAAAAACAATTAAAATGTTCCTGCTCAGGATGGGGGTAATCAACCCATTCAACCCATTCAAAAAGCATAAAATATTCTAAATACATTCAGTAACAATGTTAAAGTGAAATGGTAGACGTAAGTTAGATACTGTATATAATGTGCATTTTCAACCAGGCATAAGTAAGTACATGGGAGGTGGTCTGTAAAGAAGGTGCAGCCAAAAATACCATCACATGGTGTAATGCTGGCTTTAGAGACAAACTACATGTCTTTTTAAACTTAAATATAGTTTGGGGAAGAGGTATTAGTTTTCATTGAAGAGATCCATTTCGTTTATGAAGATGTATTTTCAGGGAATGACTTAAGCATGAAGAAAATTCGATAGAAAGAAATGACCAGGGACAGTTTCTAATTAACTTTCATTGACCTGAAGTGCAGCAAAGCACATGGTGACTAACAGGGTGTAGCTTTTGACATTCTAGCACAGGATTGCGATTTTCTAACAACTGTACTGGGGGTTGTAAACCAGCAGGACTCTGTCAGAGTTAGTAATTAATGAGGTGCTAAAGCTGCCAAACCAGAGGATCCCAGACACAAAAAGCTCAGCTCCAATGGATAAGAAAGCACCACCTTCTCAAACAGCAGTCTTATTAAACAAACAAACAGGGCAGAAAAGGTCTAAGCCTGGTCTATGATATTCTGAGTGGTTCCACCAGACCTCACTTGAGTGGTTTATAGCATGTAACCAAGAAGCAACCTTGGTTTTTCTGTGTCATAGTACAATTACATTAGAATACGAGTGAAATGACTAGTGAAGTCTAGTAAATTTTAGAGTCTTTAGGAGGCCCTCTACAAATATTACCATGTTAAAACACAGGAAATAGACCACTTGTAAAAATATCCCATCACCTTATACAATGTTTCTTGTCTTCACACATCAAGTAGTCAACATTTAATCATTCTGAATGCAGAACCATGCCTTGTGTGGAAGTATACAGCATTTGACTTAATGAATGTAAGTAGACATGTCCCACTGTGGGAAACATAGCAACATTAAAAAGAAATGTTTCTGATGCTAATTGTTCATGAATTGTTTTTAATAGTTCTGCATGTGCCTAGCTTTAAAAATCTAAAACCACAGGGTCTAAAGCACAGCTATATGTTTTGATTTGTAGGTGACATCTGAGCTGAGCATTACTTTATTATAAAATACTATATTTGCCTTTTATTACTTCTATTATAAATCCTCTTCATTTTTTTTATTGTGCCCATCAGACATGCAAGCCATCATCAATCACTCTAGCTATGTATTATGAACCATTGCTAATGTTATAAAATAAAATGTTATAAAATAAAAGCAGAAGCTATCTGAAAGTCATCACTTCCATCAAATTTTATTTTGCCAGTTCAGGATATATATATATATATATATATATAGGTATATACATACAGTATATACATAAAAATTCCGAAAACTCTGTCCACTATCCTGAACTGGCAATATAAAGTTTGATGGAAGTGAATGATGACTTTCAAATAGCTTCTGCTTTTATTTTGTAACGCTGTACAATATTAAAGAGATTTTCTCATCTCAGACATTTATGGCATATTGATAGGATATGCCACAAATGTCTAATAGTTGCAGGTCCCACTTTTGGATCTATTGTGAGAACAGGCTCCATTCAGAAGGGAGAATGGGTCGTACTTGTGTATTACTCTACATTCTTTTCTACAGAAGAACCAAGTACTGTCAAGCATCGTCCTCGGTCTGTACTTTGAGCTCCCGTAGAACAGAATGACTAGAAGTGGGTAACTGCGATCTACTCTCCGTTCTGAATGGAGAGCCTTTTCTCAAGATAGGTGTGGGTTCCACCTCTGGGAATTATCAGGTCTTTTTGCATATCCTGGTGTATTACTGGTTGTCTTGTCTGGTTGCTTAATATACAAAGGGATAGCGGACAGCTATTTTTTCAAACTTCACTATAAAAATATATAAATTTGTCCAAAAGTGTAAATTTGCTTCAATTGGTAGATAGGAATAAGTTGCTACCAAAGCTCTGTGGAAGTAACTTATCTTGAACTGGACCCATTGTGACGATCTGTTACATACCGAATTGAGGAACATGGGAGGAACTATTGGTGCTGCTTTTTAATATTTCTATTTTCTACAGATAAAATATGGTGCTGATGACGGGATACAAGCATGAATCTTGTATAATTTTGTTATGTGTACCAAAGTACTACGAGCATAGTTAGCCAAAAGGTTAGAAAAATGCAGCCTTCACTGCCTTCACAAGCTTTCATGGAGAGCTTTTTTTTGTTTCTTTGATTCCAGGCAATAATGCTTTGGAATGCTAAACATTCCAAAGCATTATAGAAGCGATCAGAAGATCCCTGTTTTAAGTGCCCTAAGGGGGAAAGAAAAAGGAGATTATGTTTAATAAAGTTAGGTATAAAAAAGTCTGTCCCAAAAACATATCATATATATTTTTTTAAATAGATATTTAGTAGCATCACAGACATAACAACCCAAAGAAAAAAGATAAGGTAATATTTATAAAAAACAGCACATGACAAAGAAAAAGAGGTAAATATTTTAACCAATAACAACCATAAAAATTTTTTTAAACAAGATTGTTTTTATATTAAACGAAAGGCAATAAAAGCTACAACTGATCTTGTAAAAAAAAAAAACAAGCCTATGACGCTATGCCAAAAAAAAAAATTAAAAAAGGGTCATGGCGTTAAAAAGCTTTTACACAAGTATTTTTTTTTCCCTATAAAACATGTTTTTATTGCATAATAAAGTTACCATGTTTTTTACTGAATTATAATCAGCATAGTCTGATGAGAAGCAAACACCTAGAAACAGCTGTTTGAAGTTAAAATAATTTTGTCCTTTTTCCATTTTTACATTGCAACCCAAAAAATTCAGAGTAAATTGAGGAATGCTACATTAAATAGGTAGCACTACAGAGTACAAGCTCGTTTCCCATGAGCCGTTGAGGAAATATTTAGATGTCACTAGAGCAACTAATAGTATTTAAGCCTCTACACACCTACAATGTTGTCTTTCCCTAATAAGGAATGTTAGCCATTTTGAGCTACACCTAGAGCCTCTCACTTAGCCAGCGAGTGTTCTGATCTGCATTAGTGAGGGGCAAACACATTAAAACCGCTGTCTGCAGATTAATTTGTGTTTGGCTCCATTTCCATTTCCATTGCAAGCCAGTGCCCAAAAGTAATTTAGGAATGCTGCATCCAATAGCAGCCCCACCAATTCCCATACCCTTTAATATGTATCCCAAAATGGTACCACTGACAAATACTTGAGCTTGAACAGGTTCAAAGGCGGGCAAATAAAAATAATAAAAGGACTGAGACTACAATAACCAGAAAGATGAGCAAGATCAGGTTTATTTAGATTAGAGAAAAAAACGGTTTTGGGGACAAAAAAAATTTTGTCAAATATATCAAAGGATCAAAAAAAGAGACAAACCCCCCGATCTATTTTTACCCAGGATTGTATCCAGAACAAGGGGGAACCTCTTGTCAAGGAAAGAAAGTTTTTACAAAACAAAGAAAGGGGTTTTTTACTGTAAGAGCTGAGACTGTTTAAAATCTGCCCGAGGAACTTGTCATGGTGAAAATTTACTAAGAAGTTTAAAAAGGGTCTGGATCATTTCTAGATTAATAAATAACAAATTTTTAGGATTTGGATTCGGAGAAGGGGCTGGATTAAGATGGGCGAATTTCCCC
>JAODAL010019462.1:0-71971 GCA_025379985.1 Phyllomedusa bahiana | reverse complement strand
ATCCCTTTCCTGTTTTATACAGTTCAACTACCTTTTCTCATAGATCCATTGATAATTCTTTTGCTTTCCCCATGACTCACAATCCAGAAACGTCAGTGGCTGGATGAAAAATGCAAGTGTCTGTCTGGATCCCAGAAACTCACTCAGCTTTTATGCACACACTGTTTACAAGCAAACAGGTCACAGGTGAGGATGTTACCCTTAGTAGCCATTCATACCCATTTGTGTCAACTTCTATGGATGTTATCAGGCCAAAATTACCAGGGTATGTAAACTTTTGATCAGGGTCATTTGGATAGTTTTGGTTGCCATTATGAGTTAAAAAGAGAAAACACAGTAGTTTGACAATAAATGGCTTCAATAAACCACTAACCATGAGTGGAAAAAAAGTTTTTGTTATCATTTATATTCTCTGAAAAAAGGCCAAGAAAGCAAACATTCTGCTGGGATATGTAAACCTTTGAGCACAACTGTATGGAGGGAGTTGAAGCCCTGAGTTTCCAAGAAACAGCCTCAAAATCTTATGGCATGTCCCCATGGCACGGGTTTTCGGACGGTTTTTCATACCGTTTGAAAAACCAGCCGAAAATGAGCACAACGGGGCTCTATGGAAAATCCGTGCTGCAGTCCCCACTGCATGGGTTTTCCGCCCGGTGGTTTTTCCGCCCGCGGGCCGCCCCAAAAACATAGTATTTGCACGTTCTTCCGTCCGGTTTTCGGACGGAATATGTGCAAGAGAATTTAAAGGGAGAGGGCTCATCGCAGAGAAAAGCCGCCCACCGCGGCCGTGCAGACGGCCGCAAAACAGGACAAATACTGGTCGGATAAACCGACCGGTATTTGTCCCTTGACGTGGGGACACACCCTTAATGATTTAGAGATGATCTTCATACAGGAGTGGACCAAAGTTCCTTATGACATGTGCACAAACATCTGAATGCTGTGCTTGCCAACAAGGGTTTTGTCACCAAGTATTAAGTCTTGTTTGCCAGAGGGATCAAATACTTAATCCTCACTGCAAAATGCAAATAAATTTATATAATTTATACAATGTGATTTTCTGGATTTTTATCTTTGAGATTCCCTCTCTCAATGTCAAAATTAACCCAGCATTTAAATTATAGACTGTTCATGTCTTTGTCAGTGGGCAAACTTACAAATTCAGCAAGGGATCAAATAATTATTTACTTCACTATATATATATATATATATACACAGCAAAGTGATTTCAGACATGTAAGGAATGACAGTTCGTGTGGAATGAAATATTAAACTATTTCTTATTTTACGTGTAAAGGCTATCTTGTCAGGCTGAGACAATTGAATAGATGTTACGTTGTACAATACACCTGTGTTCTTTAAGTCCTGCTTATGTAACTTTAAAGATTCTACACTTAAATAATCTGCCGTTGAATAGCTTTCTTTCTGTTGAATCATCTGGCTGAGGGGAGCAGGGTGAGTAGCCAATGTAAATATATGGCCAGACAAATAATATTTCAGTTTTTTTCTAAGACCACTTAATTTTGAGACATGACTTTTCCACTATGATAAGTTGTGTTTGCGGATATAAACGAACATCATTTATCTAGAAAGAAATTCCATTTACTAGGAAATCTAAGCTCGTGACTGGAAGACGTAAAATCCTTTGTTTTTCACATGCTCACTGTAAACAACCAATCACCAGTGTTTAAAGGAAAGGGTTTGATATTGTAGTAATTTTCAAAGTGACAGCAGGATCTAATGCAACATCAATATTTTACCATTAACATCTAAAGAAAAGCTCTGTTAAGCCTTCTAAAGCATTAGTTGACGATATTCCAGTTCCAGTCTACTCGTCCTCTGTGTCCATACTTATCCTTAGTTTTTTTATGAACTTTCAAACCTTTAAATTAAATAAGCATCAACAAACACCAACAGGCTTACCTTATAACCCTCTTGCAGATGTTTAGTCCACAAAATCTCCTATCCACCAGCACTATCCACTACTGTACAGTTAACATTCAATTGTAAATCAATTTGTATTATACTTTTATGTGTTAGGTGCCATAGAACTGAGCTGTCTGAATTTGGGACCTATAAATGTTGTCATTGCTATCTCTTTGTCATGACCGTCCCTGTTCATACTGCAGCACAGTCCTTGGTCTATAAGGTACAGCAGAGGCTGTGCTTTTTTTTCTCGGCGACTGCAAACTTTGTGAATTCTGCTTTTGTTTCGACCTTGAACTTAGACTTAGTGAAGCTGGAGCGTCCTTTTCCCATTACAGGAGCTAACTTCCCTGTTGTCAGGAGGGAGGATCCCCAAGTTGTATTTGCAGGTTGGCCTTAACCATTCAGAGCTCCTGGATTTTTTTGTCATGGACAATCTGTCATCAGATAATGTTTTGGGTCCCCCTTGCTTGTGTAATTATAACCCTGTCTTTGACTGGAGTAGTGGGGAATTGATTAAATGGGGTCCTCAACGCTTCTCCCACTGAGTTTCTTTACAGAAGTCTAGCTGCCAGATGGAGGAGACCAATCCTTCTGATTTCATTCCTGACTTTGCTGATGTTCCTGACAAAAAAAATCAGCAATTTTTTTGCCACCTCATGGGTCTTGTGATGGTGGTGTTGAGTTTCTTCCCGGTTCTGGATACACCAAGGGAAGGACCTTCAGTTTGTCAGCTCCTGAGTCTAAATCTCTTCTTGAGAAAAGTTCACCTCCTGGACTTGTGGTCTCAACCATTACTCATGATCTTGCTGCTGGGGTTGCAGATTCTCAGGATCGGGCCCCTTGTAACACTTCTGCCATGACTAGCATTTCTAACCCTTCTCCACCTGTTCCCCAGGAGAGGACTGAAGGCAGAGCCTTGACACTTGCTGAGCTAGATTCTACTGCTCAGTCTCCCATGTGGGACTCTACTAAGAACCTGCACCTTAAGGTTCCTTCTGGGAAAAATGCCCTGTGCCTTAAAAAGTCATGCCATCGCCTAAGCTCTTCCAGGCCTGGTGAATCTATTGAGGGTCCGGAGGCCCCTCATAAAAGGGAGGGTACTGTTAGGACTATGCCTGTTCACACCGCAGCACAGTCCTCAGTCCGTAAAGTATGGCAGTGGCTGCGCTTTTGGCCATGATTTATACTTGTATTGTGAATGTTTTTGCACTGCCGAACACAGTCTAATTCTGTTCCAATGACGTTGATTGACAGCCTTGTCACACCCCTCTGTTCTCTGCGAGCCTTAGGGCAAGGCTGCAGATTGTTCTGTTCTGTTTCTTGCCTATTTGTTTGCATTCTGTATGGTCTGTGTGTCAGAGTGCTCCTCCTATCGCGGCCTGGACCGTGACTCTGACATCCCTTAAGTAGACCACCTGCTCAGCAGCATTGCCGACTATATCCTTTGCTTATTCTGGTGCACTTTGTTTACGTTTTGTTTTCTTGGTATTCTGACTTTGAGCCCGTCTATTTGACATACGTTTATTGTCTACCGCTTTTGTAGTTTCTCTGCTCTCTCTAGTTCTGACCTATTTTCACCTGATCCTTCTATTTTGTGTTTTGTCTGTCTTGTCTGTTCAGTGTCCACGCTTTTTCAAGGTAGGGACTGACAACCAGTTGTCGCCAACCGCTTAGGTTCGGACAGCCTTGGGGGACTTACTGCCAGGGTGCACTGTCTGTCTGTCCCTATCTGTGTATCCTCTCTTTGGGACTCTTTACATTTCATTTTTAGAGTTTGTGTGGTTGGCAAAAGAAATAAGTCTATTTAATGGGTTGTTTGAAATTTTTCACTGCTCCAAGAGTTCCATGGGTCCAATGGTTGCTGAAGGTCTTGCAGTGATGACGTCAAGCCCATGGTTCACATGATACTGCATCCAGCCACTGACCTCTGTGGTCTCTGTCTGAAAGAACAGTATGTGATTACTAAGGTACGCATGAACCATGTCATCCGTAGGGGACACTAATGTGTAATTTTGTGTGATGAATATGAAAAAATCATTTTCCATTATTTTTTCATAGTTTTTACACCATTTATTCATATTAGTGTTCGATGAATCTTCACCTGTTCAGTTCTACACTGGTTTCAATCTTGTAACTGGACAATACTCCTAATCTTAACAACCATAAGTTGAGGTGAAGGGTTGGGGTTTTAGGCCCTTTTAGGGTTAACTTATCTCTCTGAACCTAAGCTTAGGGTTACAGTTGTGGGTTATGAATTTTTTTCAAGTTACAGCAAAATTCGATTAAGGTCAGAGTCAAATTCAATTCTAAATCTGAGTGCTTTGGTCCAAATTTGATTTTGACCTAAATCCAAAGCCTCATGCTTATTTCACACTGAATAATTTTTTGATCTGTGCTTGAGTCCTGTGATACTTATACTTACTTAGGTGTTACCTGTGTCAGAGAAACCATATATAGTTAAATAAATTAATAGTTCTTCAGTCTCATATAGAAAGTGTTCATATAACTGAAGTGTTGTTTTGCCAACTATCTAAAGGGGTCGGGTACGGTTTTAAAGAAGGCAACACCAAAGGCTTTATAAACTTTATTATATAAAGAACTACGTGATTACATAAGACTATAGGAAGATAGTGTGATATTGTGTATACTTTTGCATAATATAGATTACAGAAGCAAAGCACGTATTTATATCATATAAGTAACAAAGGTAAAGCACAAACACCCATCTACTGCCCCAGGGCTCCTGGACCTGACTATGGTGGGTCCACCGGATGAATGTGATAAGGCAAAGCACTCACACTTATCACTAGTGAGTACAATACAATAAAACACTGCAACCTGTCTCCCACCACAGAATCCTCCAGTGCCTTATGGCAGGTCAATGAGCTAATACAATAATGCATCATTACACTGCATGCTGTAAAGCACCTGAATTTATCTCCTGCCCCAATCACTATAGCAGGTCTATAAACTCAGTACAGTACAAGAGTTAACTTACTTTAAAGCACCTGAATCTATTCTCCTGCCCCAAAGACCAGTTAGCATCCCTATAGCAGGTCTATAAATCCAGCACAATACAAGGGTTAACATACTCACACTTCACCAGGGTTTCTAATCTGTCTTAATCTCCATCCGCTGGAGAAGCCAACAGCGGTGAGAACAGAGAGATTCCCGGTCCAAGAAGGCTTCTGATCTCACAACTGTGTGCTCCAGCTTATATCTCATTTGAAAACAAGTGCCTGTGTAACCAAATGTTACACAAACTCTGATAGGTTACATTTGTCCAATATAACATCTCTCTCTTGAATGGCCAGTTCTTGAGAGGTCACCTTACACCGGACAAAGCCATCATTGGATGAGAAACATCAGAAAACTCCTGGCAACATGGATACCAAAACTGTGAAATAATAAGAAAACTATGCGATAATGAGACCAGGTGATGAAGACTCCTGGTAGGAACACTCTTTTCACCAAACAACTATGTGATAAGAATACATAAACAAATACTGTTTTCGCTGACTCTTGCAAGCGCTAAGAAAATTACTTTATTATATGATTTAAACCAAGCTGTCTTAAAGGGATCCAAACAATATGGATTATTGATGGCCAAATAACCTATTAGCATTACAAGTGTTCATACCGCCTGTATATATACACTACAGTTCAAAAGTTTTGGGTCACCCAGATAATTTTGTGTTTTCATTGAAAACTTGTACTTTTTAACAAATGAGTTGCAAAATAAATAGAAATATAGTCCAGAAAATTACAAGGTTAGAAACAATGATTTTTATTTGAAATAATAATTTTCTACTTCAAACTTTGCTTTCGTCAAAGGATGTTCCCTTTGTAGCAATTACAGCATTGCAGACCTTTGGCATTCTAGTTGTTAATTTGCTGAGGTAATCTGGAGAAAATTCACCCCATGCTTCCAGAAGACCCTCCCACAAGTTGGATTGGCCTGATATGTACTTTTTGCGTACTATACGGTCAAGCTGCTTCCACAACAACTCAATGGGGTTGAGATCTGGTGGCTTGAGAATGGCCACACCATTACAGATAGGATACCAGCTGCCTGCTTCTTGCCTAAATAGTTCTTGCATAATTTGGAGGTGACTTTGGGTCATTGTCCTGTTGCAGGATGAAATTGGCTCCAATCAAGCACTGTCCACAGGGTATGGCATGGCGTTGCAAAATGGAGTGATAGCCTTCCTTATTCAAAATCCCTTTTACCTTGTACAAATCTCCCACTTTACCAGCACCAAAGGAACCCCAGACCATCACATTACCTCCATCATGCTTGACAGATGGCATCAGGCACTCTTTCAGCATTTTTTCAGTTGTTCTGCATCTCACAAATGTTCTTCTGTCCATAACACCTCAAACTTCGATTCGTCTGTCCATAACACTTCTTTCCAATTTTCCTCTGCCCAATGTCTGTGTTCTTTAGCTTTTTCTCTGCCACTCTTCCCTGAAGACCAGCATCCCGGAGTTGCCTCTTCACTGTAGACATTGGCACTGGCGTTTGGTGGATACTATATGAAGCTGCCAGTTGAGGACCTGTAAGGCGTCGATTTCTCAAACTAGAGACTCTAATATACTTGTCTTGTTGCTCAGTTGTGCAGCGGGGCCTCCCACTTCTCTTTCTACTTTGGTTAGAGCCTGTTTGTGCTCTCCTCTGATGGGAGTAGTACACACCGTTGTAGGAAATCTTCAGTTTCTTGGCAATTTCTCACATGGAATATCCTTCATCTCTCAGCACAGGAATAAACTTTTGCAAGTTTAATCGAACCAACAAATGTAATGCTCCAGATTCTCAACTAGCTCAAAGGAAGGTCAGTTTTATGGTATGTTCATACGGCTTATACTCAGGCATAATTGCGCGCTGCAATTATGGTAATCCATAGCTCCCATAGAGAACTATGGATTATGCCTCGTCCCCCCACATGTACAATATGATCGGATTGTAAGCTCGGGGAGATAAGTGACATGTCAATGATTCGCGGCGATTACGCGCCGTGAGAAATGCAGGTCAATGGGGCCGGTGGACTACAGGCCCCCCCTCCGTGCTTTGGGAATACGCTCTGATCAGCGTGACTCCCAAAACCCATCGGCGTATTGCGCCACGTACTGTACGCGACGCAATTACGCCGTGTGAACATACACTTATAGCTTCTCTAATCAGCAAAACTGTTTTCAGCTGTGTTATCATATTTGCACAAGGGTGTTCAAAATATCCAATAGCTTTCTTACACAATTAGCAAACACAATGTACCATTAGAATACTGGAGTGGTTGTTGGAAATGGGCCTCTATACACCTATGTAGATATTGCATTAACAACCAGACGTTTGTATAGATTGTATTTCTGATTTATTTAATGTTAGCTTCATTGAAAAACTGTGCTTTTCTTTCAAAAATAAGGAAATTTCTAAGTGACCCCAAACTTTTGAACGGTAATATATATAATATATATACATAAGCTTTTTTTTGAGAATATTGCATTATATCTTTTCATGGGACATCACTGAAGATATGACACTTTGTTGCAGCTTGAGTAACAGTGTAAATTTGATGTGCTCGCAAAATAACTCAACACACAGACATCGATGTCTAAATCACTGGAATAAAACTGATTACACCCCTAAGTGAAAATGGAGAAATATTACCATTATTTTTCAGCACTGCTTAATGGGTATGGCCACACGGCATAGACAAAATACCAGTTGAATTCTGTTTAAGATTCTAGCCAGTATTTTATCGTCTTTCAAATGGTTTTGGGGGATGGACCTGTATGTGGTTCGCGGATACAGCCTTCCCCTTTCGGGTACCTCCACACAGAATGTTTTTTTTCGCCGGATTTTCAGGCGGTTTGCGGGTTTGGAAACTGTCTGAAAACCAATAAGTAACCACCCCCATAGACCTTAATAAATCTCATCAGTATTTTGTTCATGCTGTGTGGCTGTACCCTTAACTCTTGAAAAGCACACCTTACGCTCAAAAACCAGGCAAAAAGATTGTGCATGTTCCAAGTTTTTTGAAATGCCGGCAGTTAGAAAGCCGTCCGGCTGAAAATCCGTTCTGTGTAGACTACTGGGCGATTTTCTATTAAAGTATATAAGTATATGGGATTGGTTGGTTGCTGGTTTTCAGACAGTTTCCAGATCCATGAACCATCTGAAAATCCGACAAAAAAACCATGCCATGTGAACGTAACCTAACTCTCTTTGCCATAGAGTTCACTAGAGCTTCAAGGGTTGCCACTGGAATCCTCTTCCACTCCTGTATGATGACAGCACAGAGCTGGTGGATGTTAGAGACTCCACCTATCATATGAGTTGCTTGTTAAACCACCATACGGTTTCAGCCACCGTGCTGCAGCGTAGTTTCAGTGTTGGCAATTTTCTTATAACCTAGGCCATCTATATATAGGGCAGCAATTCTTTTTTTTCTGATCCGAAGAGAGTTCTTTGCCATGAGGTGCCAGGTTGAACTTCAAGTGACCAGTAAGAGAAAGTGTAAGAGTAATAACACCTTCTACCCAATCACATTTGAGACTTTGTAACACTAACAAGTCACATGACACCATGGAAGGAAAATGGCATATTGGGCATAATTTGTCCATTTTCACTTAGTGGGGAACCACTTTTGTTGCCAGTAGTTTAAACATTGATGGCTGCATGTTGAGTTAGTTTGAGGACACACTAAATTTATACTTATACAAGCTGTACACGGACTACTTTATATTGTATCATATCTTTAGTGTTGTCCCATGAAAACTTATAATACAATATTTACAAAAATGTAAAGTGCTGTACTCACTTCTGTGAGGTTCTTTATGTATATTTATATTGTGAGAATTAGCACAATAGTAGATGATGCACAAAGTCTTGTTTGGCTTCTGTTTAACAGATTGGCCTTTATTTAGCCACAGACCAAAATTATATCAAATCAGTTGGCATAACTTCAGTTGCAACAGAAATATCCACAGTCCGGGTAAATTACAGCACACATAAACAAAATGTCTTAGGTGGTCTGGCCACTAACTAAACATACAATGACTGTCTGTCCGCTGTCTCTGACATCATGTCCTCCCTGTATCTTAAACTAAACCTCACTAAAACTGAACTTCTAGTCATCCCACCGTCTACTAACCACCCCCACCCTGCTATCCTCTCTGTGTGTGTGTGGCACCACCATTTCTCCTAGGCAGCAGGGCCCGCTGTCTTGGGGTATACTAGACTCGGATCTGTCCTTCACCCATATATCCAATCCTTGCCCAATCCTGTCACCTGCACCTTTAAGAACATCTCCAGAATCCGTCTTTTCTCACTGTGGAAACAACTCAAACTCTCATTGCTGCTCTTATTCTTTTCTCGTCTTGACTACTGTAACTCCTTGCTTATCGGTCTCCCACTCTGTAAACTCTCCCTCTCCAATCTGTCCTGAATGCAGCAGCCAGGCTTGTCTTCTCTCTAGCCGCTTTTTACTAATGCCTCTACCCTGTGTCAGTCACTGCACTGGTTGCCCATTCAGTACAGGATACAGTATAACTAATCACTCTCACCTATAAAGCTCTCCACAGTTCTGCACCCCCATACATCTCCTCTCTCATCTCTGTCTACCACCTACCGGGCTCTACGCTCTGCTAACTGATCTAAGATTACACACCTCAGTCATCCGAACCTCCCATGCCCGTCTACAAGATTTCGCACGTATTGCACCAGTTCTCTGGAACATGTTACCCCATGTGATCCTGCACACTCACAACCGTCGCAGTTTTAAGGGTGCTTTGAAAACCCATCTTCTTAGACAAGCCTATCAAGATCCCTAATTGTTAAGCCCCCAAATTCTGTCACACATTCATCACTTCCTGCACTTTGGCACCCACAGGCACATATCTGTATATAGATGTATGGTTGGGATGGCAGGTTCATCCACTTTTTTGTATACTACCCCATATTTATGTAACATGGCTGGACCATTGTAAACCAAGCACTTCTAACCCTTTGTTTCACCCATACACCCTAATAGATTGTAAGCTCTTGCAAGCAGGGCCCTCACACCGCGTGTCTGATTTGTACGTAGCTTTTTTATAATGTAATGTCTGATTTGTCTGTGCTTATTCCCTCTATATTGTAAAGTGCTGCGGAATATGTTGGCGCTATATAAATAAAGATTATTATTATTATTATACAATGTTGCTCACTATCAGCTGGAGAGCTTCTCCCAGCAAGCTTACAAAGTCCACTTATAGTGCAATCCTTGTTGGGTCACCAAAGCTTATCTTTCTACAGCCAGAAGGTCATAGTAGCCCCTAACTGTTCTCCAAGTTTTCCTTAAATAGCCGCCTGCTGGACTGATTGGTAGGGATATACTTTCCATCCAGCACTACACCCGATGATTTGTTACATATCCCCCACACATCCTGCTCAGGCCCATGGACAGGACAACTGCTACCAAACAACAGTGCACTATAGAAAGTGCATCTGCATTCCCCTGCAGTCTGCCTGGCCTGTGTTCTACTGTAAAATTTTAAGACTGCAGGGCAGGGCCGTTCCTAGGCTAAATTGCACTCAGGGCAAAGGGAAAAATTTTCGCCCCCTCCTCCTCCCATTAACATGTCGCACCGCACTTTGACACATTGTGTGGTGATGGCTGTGAGAGACACAGTGAGTAAGGGCTGATTCTTCGCCTGAAACACATAAGTGTCTCTCACCACGCTTGATGCTGCACAGATTTTCATGTGAGCGTCTGTTTTTAACATTTTTGGAAATAAACATCACAATTTTATATTTGAATATTCTTTACATGCTGGATCTACATTTTTCTGTTCATCATTATCTCCATTGCTTGGATGGACTTCCGTGCATGTACATGTGGATGGAACTGGTGAAACTTTTTTTGCTGTAGATTAGACAGACTGCATCTACTCTGGATGATACCAGCAAGAAATAACTTTTCAATAAGGGTCTAGGTACTGATGAATCAGCAGTGATTAACAGTACTAGCACTGCCCCTTACTGTGTTTACTGACCACTACTGTAGTGGCACTAAACACACAGTAATGACTATAAAAACCCAAAATAAAAAAAATAAAAAGATTTTCTGTGGCACTGGCTGTGGGGTGAGGGGCAGCAGCAGGCAAGCAGCTACTGTAAGAGATCTCAGGCGGGCCATGCAGGAGACTGCCCACACTTACCATCTCTTTAGGTGTGTGCAGTCTGACCGGACAATCAGAGATCACTGACACTATCTGCCAGAGTGAACAGTGGTCTCTGGCCAGCCATGCAGGCTGCACACACATATGGAGATGAAGCAAGCACAGCAGGAGTCAGGACACCATCACACTTTATTTCCTCCATAATTGACTATGGTGTCACATTACACTATGCTCACCTCTGCTTTACAGGAGAAGCCAGGTGGCCCGAGCATGTAGCGGGCGGCGGGAGGAACAGGCAGTCACGTTCCTCAGGCAGCAGTCACTGACTGTCTGGCTCCACAGAAGACAGCACAAGAGAGCTGGGAAGGGTGGACTGTGGGAGAAAGCAGAGGGGTGCAAGGGAGCAGCAGCAGTAGGCACTGAGCACAATTCTGCTGTTTTCTGATTGTAGAAGCAGCTTCACGGTTTCTGTGCAGCTGCTGGCTGTGCTGAGTGAAATGCTGCCGACCCCTTATTCTGAGCGAGATTGGCGAGTGGTGCCCCCCCTAGGAATGGCCCTGACTGCAGGGTTAGAAAAAATAAAGGAGCATGGTCTGTGACTAACTTGAACTTCCTTCCCAACAGATAGTACTTGAGTGACTCCAAAGACCATCTGATGTCCAAACACTTCTTCTTAACCACAGCATTTCTTTTTTCATGCTGGTTTAATTTTCAGCTTGGGTATATTACGGAATGTTCCACCCCATCGCTGACCTGTGACAAAACCGCTCCCATACCTGCCTCAGAAGCATCAGTCTGTTCCACAAACTCCCTCTTAAAGTCAAGGGTAACCAATACCGGCTGTGAACACAAAGCTTGTGTATATTAGAAATTCAGCTTGACCTTTATTAATCTGCAGATTAATCACCAGTATCTTGACATAAACTGAACACCTCTGTCAGAGACAATATGCAAAGGTAGTTTATGTTGGAACTAAACTTGAAATGCAGAGATGTCAAACAGACTGTAGAAGGAGGGCCAGATGAAAAAAGCATGTTATCTTGAACTTTATTTCTACTTCACTACCACCAAGATACCAGTACAATTAAAAAACTAGGTAACTAAGTTATAATGTCCATACTGGTATGGGTCCAGCAAAAATCAGGAACAAACAAAGGGAAGCAACAGACCTGCAAGTTTTTGGCGATGGCCCTTGTTTTAATTCAGCAAGGAATGACCCCAGTAGAAAATTCAAATTCTCCAATTCTAAGAAACAAAAGATCTTCCCTGCTGGGAAACTACAGACTCAGACCTAAGCTTCTGGCAGAATGCGACTAGTGTCAATAAAAAACTAGGTCCAGTAACCAAATCTATACGGTCAAAGGAACTGGACAAGAAGTCAAAAATAAAGGTATAAGTCAAGGCAGAACTACAGCAAGGACCAACAAGCATTATGAGGATTTAACCAAGAAGCCTACTATCAGTAAAGCAGGTTATTCAGTGAACATGGTTAAAAGATGACGAGCCCCTTTAAGCAATTATCTCCTCTTCTATAAAGTCAGTTTGACATCCAGACATTTGTGCTCTCCTATAGTTCTTTTCTACAACAAAAAATAAGCTTTGGAGAAAAAACTGCTGGGAATGAGTCTTTCTTTTGCATCATGTTTGAGAGAATGGCCCCCCTTCTGCAGAAGAAGCACTGACCTACAGGAAAAAAGGCTTTAAGGGCACTGAACATAGATAACTAAGACATATGTTAGGGCCTGTGTTAACTCCTTCTGCCTGAAGATTTTAGTTTTTAGCATTAATACCTTCATTAATTAAGGCAGTGATAGTAGTGACCTTGGTTAAAAAATGGGGAACGAACCGTTGATAATATTCGTCAGATGCCAAAAAGCATATTAAGCCAGGAAACCCTGAGGTAATGGCCACTGGAGTACTACCAAAATAATTTTCTGGATCTCTGGGAAACTCAAGACAAAGATCATCTACCCAAGAAAGGAAGAGGAGTGTCGCGATCCAGCGGTGTCAGTATACACTGACCTGTCTATCCTCAGTACATGGCGGATCCTCTGGGCCCCTGCGAGCATAGATGGTGTAACTCGCAGAGGTAGCCGAAGTGCAGGACAGGATAGTAGGTGCTAGTATGGATAACAGGACACCACAGGTGTAGCGGTAGTCAGGTAGTGCAGTCCCAGGACAGTAGCAGACTTGGTACGGCGATAGGTATACAGCAGTAAACAAACTGGTGCAGCGTCAGGTATGCAGCAGATAGCCCACAGGTAATGCAGGATGATGCACAGGTAATTGGCAGCGATACAGCAGCTAGGAGTCAAGCTTTTTGTAGGTAGACAACAATGAACTGACCAGGAACAAGGGCAGGTAGTTCCTTTTATGCAAGCAGGGTCACAGGTTAATTGGCAGGTAGTTGGGACACTGTTCCTTTAAATACTCATGTGGTGCCGCACGCGCCCCCTAGAGGGCGCTCGTGCGCACAGGCAACCAGAGTGGACAGGAGCGAGCAGGAGCCAGGACTGGTAAGTATAGCGCAGAGGCTGCAGCAGAGGCACTGGCACGAACGTGGTGCTTGACAGGGGCCACGGTGAGCACCGTCACAGTACCCCCCTTAAAGGGGTTGTCTCACTACAAGGATTGCTTTTTATGTTAAAGATCTTACAAAAACAAGTCATTTTTCAATATATGTCCATTAACAGTGTCCTACCTATTCCTAGATATTCCCTCTTGTATGGGCTGCATCAGCTCCTCAGGTCACTATAGCTACAGACCTGTTTAATCTCTCTTGATAGGCTGCCAGCCTTGGTTCCTATAGCTACAGACCTGGCTTCTACTGCAGCCTAGCAGAAGCCAGTAAACACGCCCCTGAATTCAAAATGAAACCAAGAAAACAGGACTGAGGTTAGATGAATCAATGTAGTGAGACAACCCCTTTAAGCCAACACCCTTAAGCCCAAGGGGCTCCTCAACAGGAAGGACAGCAGCAACAGGCAGAGACATGGGTGGGTGGGACTGCTCCAGATGGGCGGGTTTGAGGCAGCATGAGTGGCAATGTTCACTCCATTGGACAGCTTCCCCCGTTTTCCAATCCATTGATGGGCCATGAAGCTGGAACCACGGAAGATCAAGCAGGACTGGAACAGACGAAGTGGGCAGGATGAAAAAGGAAATCTCCTGGTGGGAACTTCCACGGGTAGGGTACGGAACTGGACAGGATCTTTCAGTATCTCCCCATTTATAGATGAGAAATACAGTGGTTTTTCCAAGCAGGAGACAGACAGGCAGAACTTCTCCAGTAGAGACAGGTGGATAGCACCAGAAGCATAGCAGAGGGATACTGGAGTGGTCAGATGAGAAACGGAAGCAGGGTAAGCTCACCAATGAAACCTTGGCCCTCTGGTTTTCAGGGTGCAGCTGGGCGGACCGAGCAGTCCTTTTTGGTAGTGTTGGGCACCGCCACAATACAGGTACAGGTTCAAGCTGCGTCGATGGGTGTGTTCCTCTGCGGAGAGATGAGCATGGTTGTTCTAGCTCTCTTTTAGCAAAGCGGATGTCAATCTGGGTAGCCAGAGTTATGAGGTCAACCATGGTGGTAGAGAGGTCATTACCAGTCAACTAGTCCTTGAGGCGTCCATTGAGGCCCTTAGAAAGCAGAAATGAGGGCCTTGTTGTTCCACACAAGCACTGAGGACAGGGTACGGAACTGGATGGCATACTGGCCTACAGTGGAGTCGCCTTGACGGAACCGGACTAGAGATGATGCAGCGAAGGTATTGTGCCCAGGTTGCTCAAAGATCTTGCGGAAGGTTCACAGAAACTCTTGGATGTCCCCTGTCAGCATATCCCGTTTCTCCCAGAAACATGAGGCCCAGGCCAAGGTTTCACCTAACAGCAAGCTGACGTATGAGGGTCTCCAAAGTAACAGGCAGGCAGAGGCAGGTGCAGGCTGGGACAGGTCATGGGAGCGGGAGGTGGAGCTACAGAAGGTAGTGTAGCAGGCGTAGGTGCCAGTGCAGACACAACAGACAGGTAGTAATGGTCTGCAGCTTCTGGAAAAGTGGCTTCATGTGGACGTCATGACGTTTTACTATAGCTACAATGTCTGGCAGGGTCAATTGGTGGGATCCATTGTATGGCCAGTTCGTACTGACCATAAACAGACTGGTGCAGCAGCAGGTTTGCAGCAGATAATGCACAGGTAATCAGCAGCAATACAGCAGCCAGGGGTCATGTTTTATGTAGGTAGACAACAACAAACTGACAATAAGCAAGGGCAGAAAGTTCCTTTTATGTAAACAGGGTCATAGGTTAATTGGCAGGTAATTGGGACACTATCCCTTTAAATACATAGGCAACCAGAACGGACAGGTATGAGTAGGAGCGAGGGCCAGTGAGCAAGTGCTGCTAGTGGACGCCAGCGGCGGCACCGCAGCGGAGAAAGGATTCAGGATAGGTAAGTAAAACACAGGGGCCGTAGCAGAGGCACGGGCATGACCTTGGTCCTTGATAGGGGCCGCGGCATGCATTGTGACAAGGAGACTTTATGAAGGCACTTCTACAATTAGGCATATTTATTATAAGGATGTTTCTTCTGGAGACATCTATATGACATCTATAAGAGAATACTAGGATGTTGTCGAGGTACACTGTTACACAAACTTAAAGAAGTGAAATACAGCTGGAACATTAGTAAAGCCAAAGTGCCTGTTACGAGTATTAAAGGCTATTTTACATTCACTGCTCTCTTGGACATGAAGCAAATTGTAGGACCTTAAATGATTCAATTTAGTAAAGTTCTCCCTCTTAAAATTCTGTTCAGTTCAGAGATCAAAAGAAGCAGATACTTTCTTTACTGGAGTCTTATTTAACCCTCAATAGTTGAGACAGGGAGGCAAAAATGTGTATTTTCTTGACAAAGAAACTGCCCAGGTTCTTCTAAACGTAGTCAGACATTCCTTATAGGGGTTTTCTCACCATGCAGTTTAACAGTCACAGACAGCTTTTCTTTCACCCTGCTGTGGGTGGTTTCATACCAGTGATTAGAAAATGTAGCTCCCATATAACTACATAGCTAGCTGAGACATTACAAAGACAAAGTGCATGACAGTTAACCTTCAGTAAACAAAGACTACACTATGTGCTGTGAGGAGTGAAAACAATTGTTTATGTGTAAATAAAAGCTAATCTTGTTAAAGATGATCAGTCTGCTCAGAGTGACCATGGTAACTTCTTTTCCTGCTTTCTGTCTAATCAGATAATTGATATATGGAAATAACCAGAGAAAACCGTATACACTCAGAACATAAAAAATCTCTCTTATCTCTGGACTAAAGTAAAATCAAAAGTCTAATGTATTTGGAAAAAGTCTCAATTACCTGTCCATACATGTTGAAAGCTAATCTTTGTATTGAGAAAACCCCTTTAAGTCTCTGAGAGCAACAAAGGATATACCGTGCTGTGTGGAAAAGTTATACTGGAAAGCAAGTCTTTTTGAAAGTTAAGGTCTTTCCAGAGTCCCAGTTTATAGCTTACTGAAAACCTCAGCATAATCTGAGTATGGCTCAGGCAAGCCGTATAAATTTAGTTCTGAAGAATTAAGTGTGATTGGTCGGATGACTTACAGACCACCGGGATGGCAATGTTTGGCAGATATTCTGGCCACAACATCAGTAAATGAGCCTACAAGTAGAGATGGGCGAATTTCTCAAAAATTCGGTTCGGTCACTACGCCGAATTTCCCGACAAAAAATAAATACGGTCCGAATTACTTCGGGATGAATCGCGTTAAAAAAACAGCTATTTCCAGGCTTCACAGAGCCTGCAGGGTGCTGTAGAACGTTGTGCCATGCTTAAATATGCAGAGGGAGCTTGGTTTGGTCTTCATACAATGTTGTGTTTTAGTATGACACGCACATGACTGCCGCCGCTCTTAGAATCGCTTAACTATAAAATTCCCTGAGCACTTAAGAGGGCAAAACTGACCAGAAAACTGAAGGGGAATGTTGCCTGATAAAGTCATGGCAGCGACAGCTGGAAAAAAACAAGCTGAGAGCTCAGGTGGCAACATCAGTGACAGAGTGTGGAGGTGACGGCGGCAGCCACAGCAGCATGAGGTCAGAGAGTGGCACAATGACATTCTGGAGGTGGCAAAAACAGGAGCAGGCCAAAGAGTGGCACAATGACACAGTGTGGAGTTGACGGCATCAACAGCAGCAGCATGAGGTCAGACAGTGGCACAATGACATTCTAGAGGTTGCAAAAACAGGAGTAGGCCACAGAGTGGCACAATGACACAGTGTGTAGGTCATGGCAGCAGCCACAGCAGCAGCATGAGGTCAGACAGTGGCACAATGAAACAGTGTGTAGGGAACGGCATCAGCACAAGCAAAAGAATGAGGTCAGACAGTGGCACGATGAAGCGGTGTGTAGGTCATAGCAGCAGCCACAGCAGCAGCATGAGGTCAGACAGTGGCACAATGACACAGTGTGTAGGTCACGGCAGCAGCAGAATGAGGTCAGACAGTGGCACAATGACATTCTGGAGGTGGCAAAACAGTAGTAGGCCACAGAGTGGCACAATGACAGAGAGTGGAGGTGACGGTGGCAGCAGCATGAGGTCAGACAGTGGCACAATGACATTCTGGAGGTGGAAAAAACAGGAGTAGGCCACAGAGTGGCACAATGACACAGTTTGTAGGTCACGGCAGCAGCAGCATGAGGTCAGACAGTGGCACAATGACATTTTGGAGGTGGCAAAACAGTAGTAGGCCACAGAGTGGCACAATGACAGAGAGTGGAGGTGACGGTGGCAGCAGCATGAGGTCAGACAGTGGCACAATGACATTCTGGAGGTGGCAAAACAGTAGTAGGCCACAGAGTGGCACAATGACAGAGAGTGGAGGTCACAGCAGCAGCAGCATGAGGTCAGAGAGTGGCACAATGACACAGTGTGGAGAGCACGGCAGCAGCATGATGTCATGCAGTGGCACAATGACATTCTGGAGGTGGCAAAAACAGGAGTAGGCCACAGAGTGGCACAATGACACAGTGTGGATGTCATGGCACCAGCAACAGCAGCAGCAGCATGAGGTCATAGAGTGGCACAATGACAGAGTGTGGAGGTGGGTGGCAATACCAGTCCCTGGTAAAGATGGTTGGTGGCAGATGGAGAAATTGTCAGCAGATGTGTGGCATCAGACGGGTGGCGGCATCAGAATAGTGGCTGAGGCAGGTAGTTTGAACCCAGACTCATTTCTCACAGTTTGGGTGAGGCGTCATGGCTGATGTAGTCTGACGCCTAAGGAATTGGTGTGTGGAAATCCTGGCCGATCCACGCCTGATTCATCTTGACAAAGGTCAGTCGTTCCACATTTCCCGTGGACAAGCGGGTTCTCCTTGGGCTAACGATGGCCCACGCCGCACTGAACACCCGCTCTGATGCCACACTACTGGCCGGGCAGGACAGATTCTCCACTGCAAACTCGGCAAGTTGCGGCCACACATCCAGTTTGGCTGCCCAGTAGTCCAGCGGATCTTCTAACTGGGGTGGCAGAGTGCTGTCCAAGTAGGCCACCAACTGTTGGTTCAGGGACTGCTCCAGGTCCTGCTGCTGCTGGCGACTGCCCTCCTCACTAGGCGGGTGAAGGAAGCTGCTCATCAGTGACTCCAGACTTAGGTTGCTGCTGATGGAGCTGGTACTGCTCCTACCCCCCCACCTTCCCCCAGCAGCCGCGGCAGTAGTACGTGAGCGCTGAAGAACCCCCCGGTCAGACCTGTCAGAGGAGGGACGATGACGCACATAGGCAGCGGCCAACTGACTACGGAGGATTTCCCTATAGTATTTGAGTTTGTCCTCCCTCTCAGCAGCTGGGAAAAAGGCTCCCATTTTGGACCTGTAGCGAGGGTCCAATAGGGTGGAGAGCCAGAAGTCATCCCTCTGCCGGATGCTGACTATTCGGCTGTCACTAGCCAGGCAAATCAGCATGCTGCGGGCCATCTGCACAAGTGACTCCGAGGGGCTCTCGGCCTCCATCTCCACTATATACTGCCACGGTGCTTGCGGGTCATCTGCCTCGTCTTCCTCATCTCAATCTACCTCCTCCAGCTGCTCCTGCTCCTCCTCTCCTGTCACCTTGGTAGAAAATCCACTCATTTCACCAGACAATGCTTCTGCTCCAATCTCCTTCTCCTCCATTTCAGATCCCACCAGACTCATGCGGCCGCGAGATGTAGTCGCCACGTCTCCAGTCCCCTGCCCAGACAGATTTTAGAGCATCTGTTCCAGGACATGAAGCAGTGGAATGACAAATAACGTGGCCTCCTCGAATGGCCTCAACAAACGGCAGGTGTCACGCATGAGCTGCCACTGGCTGACATCAAAGTTACACAGGGGAGTACTCCTGTCCGCCTGGATCATCAAAAAATCGTTAATGGCCTTTCTCTGTTCATACAGTCGGTCCAACATGTGCAGGCTGGAATTCCAACGGGTGGAAACATCGCATATCAGAGTGTGTTGGGGGAGGCCGTTCTGCCGCTGCAACTCGAGGAGGGTGTTCCTGGCTTTGTAGGAATGGATGAAGTGCATGCACAGTTTCCTTGCCATTTTCAGAATCTTCTGAAGATCGGTGGAAGACTTCAGGAACCTTTTCACAACCAGATTGAACACATGCGCCATGCAGGGCGCATGGACCATCAGTCCTCAGTGCAGCGCGGACACCATGTTCCTCCCATTGTCCATCACCATGGTTCCGATTTGCAGTTGGCGCGGAGAAAGCCACACATCGATTTCTTGCTGCATGACGCGGAGCAGTTCCTCCCCTGTGTGACTTCGTTCACCGAGGCAAGCCAGGTGTAGAACTGCGTGACACCGCTGTGCCATTCACATGTGGTTTGATGGAGAAGTTCTTGTGGAGGGTGAGATTGTGGTGGTGGTGGAGGAGGCGGACATTGGCACAGGAGCCGCAGTTTGACAACGTGGAGGAGAAAACGTCGTCTCCTGTCCAAGTTGTTGGTGTGCCTGGGCTGGAAGCACATTTACCCAGTGGGCCCTAAAGGACATGTACTGGCCCTGACCGTAGTTACAGCTCCAGACGTCTGCGCTGCCGTGCACCTTGGAACAAACTGATAAGCTCAAGGACTGGCCCACTTTCTGTTCTACATATTTATGAAGTGCTGGTACTGCCTTTTTGGAAAATAAATTACGGCTTGGAACTCTCCATCTCGGCTCGGCACAAGCCATTAGTTCTCTGAACAGTGCAGAGTCCACCATTTGGAAAGGGAGGGACTGCAGTACCAACAACTTGGACAGGAGCATGGTCAGCTTCTGCACCTTAGGATGGTTGGACGCATATTGTTGTCTCTTTGCAATCGCCTCGCTGAACGACTGCTGGCGCCATGAGTAGCGAGGAGCAGGAGCATCTGGACCGGGAGATGATGTCAAAGAGAAACAGCTCCCTTCTGCAGAGGTGGTGGAGCCTTGACTGGCTGCAATGGCATGCGTGCCACTGGGCGCTGCTGCTGCTGTTGCTGCAGCGGCAGGATGGACCACTACATCTAAGCCACGTTTCTCCCAGGCCACCGGATGGTGACGCTGCATGTGTTGACGCAGGGCCCAGGGGCCAACGTTAGCTCCCAGGCCACGCTTCACTATCTGCCTACAGAATCTCCAAATACCCATATTCGGCTCCTCCAGTGTCTTAGCAAAGAACTGCCACACCGCCGAGTAGCTGATTTTACCGCCAACTCTCCGCACTGAGTGACTACTGCCGCCGCTGCCTCGCTGAGCCCCTGTGCCGCTACTTTCTTGGACCTGCGAAGCGGGTTTTTTACCCCGTGGCCGCTTGGCTCCTGACCTCACACTGCTGCTATCCTGCTGACTCACGGCCACACAACCCACTTGCTGGCTGCGCCGCTGCCTGACGCGCAAGCTGACGCCCTCTTCTCCTGACGATGATGAAGCCCTTGCCTCACCCGGCTCCCAAGTGCGGTCGGCTACATCATCATCTATTTGTGTTTCATCGTCACTGCTGTCCTCATCACCGGTCTTGGTATGCAGAGGCTGACCCCTCACAACATGACCTCCCATGCCACTCTCAACATCTATACTTTGCCGCCTACTGCAAGAAGCAGGGGATATTGGCCCTATTTCTTCGCTGCCAACCCTCCTCAAATTGTTCATCCTCGCTATATATTGGCGCTGAGCCCAGACCACATAGTAGATATCTGGCTGAGGGAACCGGATGGGACAGAGGCAGGTTGAGGACAGGTGAGGGCCGCTGACCCGCTCCCGGGCCATGCCAACTAAGGGTTGTGTCTGACGTTCCCACCGACTCTTGGCTGGGGTTGTCAGATGTCATCTGGGAGGAAGTGGATGACCTAGTCAACCAATCAAGAACCATTGGGTTGCTGAACAACACACGGCCGCTAGATGACAGCGGCAGTTGTGGCCTCACCGAGTGACCCTGCTGCGACGTCCCCTTGCTGTGCTACGACCTGGGCCTGCTCCAGGAATGTTTGTGCCACTGCCACTCGCAGCTGAAGAGCCTGCCACCTCTCTGTCTGACATACTGTTTGTTCTAAAATGTACAGACACTGCAGAAAAATACTTAAATTGTAAATTGCGCAAAAGAATTGAGCAGCCAAAAACTACCAGCTTTGTATCGTGTTACAATGGTGTGTATTTTACGCTACACAACAAGAGAAAAACTTGTAATTAACCTTCGCTTGTGAATTATGCTACAGGCAAAATTTCTTTTTTGGCGGTGAAATAAACGGTTTCTTTTAGTCACCACAGCAGCAAAACAACGCTTAATTAACCCCTGGATGTAAATTGCGCAAAAGAAATGAGCAACCAAAACTATGAGCTTTGTAGCGTGTTACAATGGCATGTATTTTACGTTACACAACAAGAGGAAAACTTGTAATTAACCTTCACTTTTGAATTATGCTACAGGAAAAATGTATTTTTTGGCGGTGAAATAAACGGTTTCTTTTAGTCACCACAGCAGCAGAACAACGCTTAATTAACCCCTGGATGTAAATTGCGCAAAAGAATTGAGCAGCCAAAAATGAAGTGGTATTTGTATTGTAAAAACACTGTTTCTTTAAATGAATACAACAGGAACAGGCTTAGATCACCCTTGGATATTCAATGTGCTGTGAGCAGATAGCATTAAAATGTATATGCAGCTGCACTGGACGCACACTGGACTTCAGATCCAATACCCCACAAAATCAGAAATAGAACATTAAGAGAAGCAGTCTCTGAGACAAATATCGCCGTATAAAAATGAGTTCTTTTGTATCAGCTATTATAAGCCATACATGCAAACTCTCCCGTTTTTGGCGGGGGGGTCCCGATATTTGGGGTCCCCTCCCGCCCTCCCGGGGGAGTTGGCATTCCTCTTTAAATGGCTGTGGCGACAGAGTAGCGCTAGTGCGCTACTCTTGCGCCGCCGGGCCGCTCCTAAAGGCGGGTGAAGCGCCCGGAGTCTCGCTGTGCAGGGAGGAGGCAGGAGGGATCGTTCCTCTCCTCCCTCCTCCCCCTGTATGTCTGGCGCCGGTGTGTGCGCCGCACATACAGGTCAGCGACGCAGGGGAAGTGACGCGCGGCTGCAGGGGAGTGACGCGCGGCTGCTCTCACTTCCCCCTGCGCCACTGAGGATATCGTCCGGAGCGGCCGTGCTGCAGGAGCTGGTGAGGTAATGGATTTTATTATTTTATTTTGATTAGCTATATGGGGGCACTACCTGGCAACAGAGGGGACATCTACCTGGCAACAGAGGGGACATCTACATGCCACCAATGGGGGCACTACCTGCCAACAGAGGGGGCACTACCTGGCAACAATGGGGGCACTACCTGGCAATAGAGGGGACATCAACCTGGAAACAGTGGGGGCATCTACCTGGCAACAATGGGGCACTACCTGCAACAGAGGGGGCACTACCTGGCAACAGAGGGGGCACTACCTGGCAACAATGGGGACACTACCTGGGCAACAATGGGGGCACTACCTGGCAAACAATGGGGGCACTACCTGGCAACAATGGGGGCACCTACCTGGCTAACAAAGGGGGGCACCTACCTGGCTAACAAAGGGGGGCACCTACCTGGCTACATAGGGGGCACCTACTTGGCTACAAGGGGGCATCTACCTGCCTGTAAGGGGCACTACCTGCTTATGGGGGGTTACTACCTGGCTATAAGGGCATCTACTTGACTTTCTTCCAAAGCCGTTATGCAGTTAGGTGGAGTGGGTGTGGCTTTTTGAAGGGGTGTGGCATACCGACAAGATGGGCGTGTCCATGCAAATTTTTGCCCACTAAAATCTCCTGCTTTTTCATTTTCAAAAGTTGGCAACTATGTTATAAGCAGCCGCGGCAGCACCTTCCCTACTCAGTACAGTGAGAGCGGTATGAGCTCCCAGCATCGCGCCCGGACTTATATAGTGCGGTGACGTCACAGAAGCCCGCCGGTCTCTAATTGGCATCATCTCTGCACATGTCATGCAGGCTATGCCCTTCTTCCTCCCAAAGTTCTTTGCCCCATGTAACGCCATGTGCTCGCAGCCATTTTATCAATCAAAAGCACACTTCGTTCACCCGAAGTACCCCAAAGTTCGACTTCGTTCCGAACCGAAGTTTTCATGAAATTCTAAACAAATTCCACTTCGTTAGAATCAATTCGCCCATCTCTACCTACAAGTACCAAAAGCAGAAGGCTGATAGATCTCTGAAAAATAAAACATGAAATCTACTCTTTGCGGAACACCACCACCTGCAGTTTTAAAGAAACAATGATAAAGCACTTGACCTAAGCCAGACCTTCACTGCTGACAGAGCCAATGGATAGTGGTTTCTGTTACTGGTACTGTGTTATCAAAGACTGGTGTAAGCAGTTCCTGCTGACCCTAAATCCAGAAAGGCTTTAGCAAGGAAACAGAACTCAGAAATGACAATGATGACAGTTAAATGCCTAACACTGGGTGATTTTTTTTGCCTGGGGTAGCCTCTACGCCCTGAAGTTTCCTAGCTTTAATAGACCTTTTCAAATAACCATTTTTTGTCCCTGCAGTATAAACACAAATTGGTACTTGATCTGTAAAATGACGCGCCGGACTGGGGCCCCGCCCCCTCGGGGAGGCGCGACATGACCCGGCTCGATGGGCGAGTCCTGAGCGCATTATGCGTCCGGGGGCGTGGCTAACGTGTCCGGGGCGTGGCTAATGCGTTCGGGGACGTGGCTAACGGTGCGGACATGCAGGCGAGGTTATTTAAGCCCCGCCCGTCGGCACCGAGGAGCAGACAGCGCAGCGTGGGAGTGAATAGTCAGGACCCCCCGCTGCATGCTCCAGCTATGGCCGACCCACAGGTGGAAGAACTGAGGCAATTGGTGGCAGTGAGAGGGGCTGCATGGCTACAGGAGGCAGCCCAGTCGGTAGTTGGAGGTGCAGGACCTGTGGAGGCACTTCAGGTAGAAGACAGAAGTGAGCGCAGAAGGCGGGTCAGGCCTCCGCAGAGGCTGAGCCCTGAATGTACACCGAGGGCTCGCCGCCACCGTGGGAGCCCCTCCGGGGACCCTCCGGGTCGGGGGGGATCGCCCAAGGGCCCGGGGTCGGTCCTCTCGGCGCGGGAGGAATCCAAGTGGGCCGGCGAGCTCTGCGGGGGGCAGCGGACCCGTCAACCAGCCTGGGGAGGGTCCAGCTGTCGCCCCTGTGCCAGCGATCCGGTCGGTGGTTACGGCGGTCCCTTCTGGCGAGGTTCCGGTCGGGGGGACTGCCCGGCGACGGAGGACGGGTGATCGGGACAGCGGACGGATCGGTGGAGGCGTGGACCCGAGCGGTCCCAGCGGGCGACAACCGGTCGGCCCTGAGAGGGAGGCGTCAGCAGCGACAGGTGCTCCGGCAGGAGGATGGAGAGCGACGATCCCCCCACAGCCTGCGCCGGTCGGCCTCCCCCGGATGGGGTCTGAAGGCCTTGACCCGGGCTGTCGGGCAACGGCAGACGACCGGATCTGGCAGCGCGACGACGGGCGAATGCTGCAGGGTACGGCTGGTGGGTTCACAGCGCCCACGCAGCCTGGTGAGTACACATCTATGTCTGGTTCGTTTCCCCTGCTGTTGCGATCCCGGGCGGGCAGTGTAGGGAGTGGGGTCTCAGCGCAAGGCCAGGGGGGCTGTTCGGGGGAGGGCGCAGCGGGGGCTGGTGTGGGAGCAGGTGGCTTGGCGGATGCGGTGCGAGCATTGCTGGCCCGTATGGAGAGTGGGGGGTCTGCAGTGGGGGTCCCGGTCCGTTGGGGGCGTGGGTTGCGCCAGGGGCGCGGGGCAGGGGGAACACGGGGGTAGGGGCGGTGCATTCTGAAGTGGTTTCTGGGCTGTCTAGGCTTAGTTGTGCTGTTACGGTATCCGTGCAATCTGACAAGGAGCAACAGGACAGAGTGCGGTTGGATGACAGGGCCCGGGGCGAGGTGTATGTCTGCTTTGAGGGTCCGCTTGGGGCGCACTTAAGAAGGAGGTGCGCGAGAAGATTTGGAGGGATGAATATGTGGAAATTTTCTCCCTCCTCCCCTTGGAAAAATGTAATTTGGACAAGGGGAAAAAGGAAGAAAGCAAGAAGGAAGAGGAGGTGGCGTCTGATTCCCCAGACGTTTACCAATTGGCTGTAAGCGTGATTGGGGAAAAGGCGCCAGAGAACTGTTTGGCGCTGTTTTGTTATATGGACTCGATTGGTGAGGCGCAGCGGGCGTATGGGGGCATGGTGTGGTTGCGTAACGCATGGGGTTCAGGCAGAGGAAAGCGGTCAGGCCGTCGATTCGTTGGGACCAAAAGGATATTGGTCTGTGGTTGAAGGTTATGGGCCCCACGAAGTTTGGCCAGCCCTTTCATGGGGGGGCCGGCGCCACCGGCCCTGGCGGTACCACTCGCGGGGGGGGGGCCGGGGGTCAAGTGGGGGGACAGAAAGGGGCCTGCTGGCAGTTTCACAGCGGGCAATATAATTCGGGACAGGATGCAAATTTAGGCATATCTGTTCGTTCAGCGGAGCCTCCTCCCATGCAATGTCCAGATGCTTCAAGAAGGGAAGGGAAAAAGGAGGGAGCGCCGATAGCTATAGGTGTGACGCCGGTGAGGCTGCGCGAGATGGAGCCGTTTCTGGCCAGGTTTAGGGATCGGAGCAAGGCGCGCGTATTGCAGGAGGGTTTTGCGTCTGGGTTCAGGATCCCTTCTCCGGGTCATCAGGTTCCATTTTCAGTTAAGAACCTGAAGTCGGCATATTAGCACCCGTCGGTGGTGTCGGAAAAATTAAAGAAGGAGGTGTTGCTAGGGAGAATGGCGGGAAGTTATTTTGTGGATAGGTGCCTCCCGATGGGCTGTTCGTTGTCCTGCGCCTACTTTGAGGCGTTTAGTTCTTGTTTGGAGTGGGTTGTGTGGGATGTGTCGGGTCTGACTTCCATCATCCATTACCTAGACGATTTCTTGTGTGTGGGCCCGGTGGGTTCTCCAGTTTGCGGATCATTGTTGCAATCGCTGAATTGGGTGGCGGATCGTTTTGGGGTTCCTCTGGCAGCGGAGAAGACTGAGGGCCTCTCTTCTTGTTTAAACTTTCTGGGTATTTGCATCGATACGGTTGCCATGGAGTGTAGGTTGCTGGTGGAGAAGCTGCGGGCCTTACAGGAGGAAGTTCAGAGGGTAGGGCAGTTGAGGAAGGTGTCGCTGCGGGAGCTGCAGTCACTGCTGGGCAAACTCAATTTTGCCTGCAGGATTATGCCAATGGGCCGGGTGTTCTGTCGGCGCTTGGCTAGGGCGACCGCTGGGGTAAAAAAGCCACATCACTTTGTGCGCTTGAATCAGGAGCATAGGGAGGATTTGGGGGTCTGGGGATCCTTTTTAGTGAAGTATAATGGTCGGTCCATTATAATGGGGAGGGAAGTGACGAATCAGGAGGTGGACATTTTCACCGATGCAGCGGGCAGCTCGGGCTTTGGGGTCATCTGCGGCACAAGCTGGTGCGCGGCCCCGTGGCCTGACTCATGGGTAAACTCGCCGTTGGTCAGGAACTTGGCTTTTCTGGAACTTTTCCCCATTGTGGTAGCCGTTGAGCTGTGGGGGGACCAGTTCAGAGACAGGAAAGTCAGGTTTCATTGCGACAATTTGGGGGTGGTGCAAGCCATCAACAACCTGTCAGCTTCATCCCCTCCAGTGGTTCGCCTGCTTCGGTTATTGGTGCTCCGTTGCTTGGAGCTGAACTCTTGGGTGGTGGCGGAGCATGTTCCAGGGGTATTGAATGGGGTTGCTGACTCTCTGTCTCGCTTGCAGGGGAGCGGTTCAGGGCTCTGGCCCCATCAGCAGCGGTCGTGGGAGAGGAGTGCCCTTATCATCTCTGGAACGTGGCCTCCGGGATGCTGACCATTTGATTCGTGCTTCGCTGGCAGGGGGGACCTGGCGTGCTTATGAAGCGGCTTGGGGTTTTTGGACAGAGTGGTTGAGGGATTTTGGTTCGATTTCCTCAGAGGAGGATGAGCTGGGGGCGCTGCTGTGCTTGGTGGCGCACGTACATCGCAGCGGGTGGTCGGCGGCAAAAGTGTCCAAGTTTATGTCGGGGCTGGCTTTCGGTTTTCAGTGGCGGAGGAGGAGGGACCTCACTAAGGTTTTTGTGATTTCTCGGGCGTTGAGGGGTTTTAGACTCGGCCGGGTGGCTAGGGATTCACGGCGCCCGGTGGCCTTTGCCCTGTTAGAGAGGCTTGGGGGAGTTTTGATGGATGTGGCGAGCGCCTCGTTCGAGTTATCCCTATTTAGGTTGGCTTTCTCACTTGCATTGTTCGGTGCTTGCGAGTGGGGGAGCTTGTTTCGCCTAGTCGGAAGAGGGGCGGAGGTTTGCAGGCGGCGGATGTCTGGGACCGGGGGGACGCCTTGGTCTTTTGGGTCAGGCGATCAAAGACCGACCAAATAGGGCGGGGGAAAAAGGTTGGTATTAGGTGGGGTTCAAGGGGCAGTGATGTGCCCTCTGAAATGCTTCCGGGATTTTCGTAGTTTCCAGGCGGCGTCAGAGGGACCAGTCCTGGTGCACGATGATGGGTCTTATCTGTCCAGATTCCAATTTTCAGCGGTCTTCCGTAAAAGTCTGGAGCGGCTGGGTCTTGAAGCTCCCGGTCCGCGGTTGGTTTGGATTCTGGGGCATTCATATGTGTTCTGGGGCGCGGAGAGAGCTGATGTTCGACCAGACGGGCGACAACTGGGTTTTTCCCGGGCCGTGGCGACGATTCGTTGGATTGGACGGCGTGGTATGCGGTGGTTGGGGGTTGTGCCAGAGTTTATGCGGTATGCAGAGTGGGACAGGCCTCCGGAGATCCTGGTGCTGCATGCTGGGGGCAATGATCTGGGATCCCTGACGTCCCGGGAATTAGTTAGGAATGTGAAGCATGACCTGTTGCAGTTATGGACGTCCTATCCGAATTTGGTGATAGTTTGGTCGGATATTGTATTCCGGCACCAGTGTAGGGGGGCTCGCTCGGGGGCAAACATAAATCGCACTCGGGTGAAGATTAACAGGGCGATAGGAAAATTTGTGGCCAGGAACGGGGGAGTATTGGTGCGGCACCCTGAGCTGGAGTCGAGTGAAGGCAATTTCTGGAGACGGGATGGGGTTCACCTGACGGCTGTTGGCTTGGACTTGTGGGCCCTCGGGTTGCAAGAAGGGATTGAGAGAGCCCTAGGTGTGGTGGGGGTGTCACGTACATGAGGTGGTCATGTGACGCTCACGGTGGCGGCTGAGGTTCTTGGGGTTGGATGAATAATTGGGGAGGGAGTCCTTCGGGATAGGATTCCCTCAGCATTTTGGTATTGGGTCGGCCTGGCGAAAGGGGGGCTCCTTAAGGGTGTTTTCCCGGAGGAGCAAAATGGCGGAGCCATAAAGTATGGCTTTTGGGCCCCTGAGCCAGTGGAGTACGGCTGGGGGTAACGGTGGTTTTTAGTCCTTATGAAAAAACAATCCAGCGGGTCCAAATCTCCATGATAAAACTTAATGAAGTTTATTGCAACATGTAAAAAACACGCACCTCCGCAGTAAAAGAGATCCCCTAAACTTAAACTAACGGTTTCGGCGATGCAATACGCTTATATAGCCCTATGATAAGGGCGTTGCCATCGCACAAGCGCGTCAGGTTATATTGGGGACTCTTTCAGCTGGGAGGTGGTGGTCTGTTTTTTACATGTTGCAATCAAACTTCATTAGTTTTTAAACATGGGAGATTTGACCCCTGATTGTTTTTTCATAAGGAATCGTTACACAATTGTCTTGCTCTGATAACCCGTGCGGATCCTCTCCTGCCATGCTGATATATGTGGGTGAGCTGATATCTTTTCATAAATTTGGGTAACGGTGGTTATTTCCTTCGGGATTTTGGTCGCCGGGCCCAGTTAGCTCCAAGGACCTTTGGCCCATGGGCGGTTGGTCATGTTGTTGGGAAATGTTTTGGGGAGGTATATATAATTTATATATATTATTTATATATATATTTGATACATTGGTTAAAAAGGGGGCTTTTTGGGTTTTGGGGTAAGGGGATTTGGGGGTACATATTCAATATATATTATTATTATATATATTATATATTTATATATAATTTTATATAATAATAATGTAATTTTTAATATTATTTTTTATATTTTTATTATATATATATATATTTTTTTTTAAAGGGGGTTGTTTTTTACATTTATGCTGGTTGTTATATTTATATGTTTGTATTGTTAATAAAACGGCTGCTGTGGCCAATTCATTCCAAGTCGGTAGTCAGTGTCATCATTGGTGGGGCCACGGTAGCAAAGGGACTAAAGGAAGGGGAAAAAGGGAGGGGGTGGTCTGGCTGTGTGTGTGACTTGACAGGTGAGTAGGGCAAAGCTACCTCAGCGATGCCTTGGGGTCATGTTGTTCTTTAAACAGGGCTCGTGACATTTTCTGACATGTCTGTTTCAGTGTATACTTGTGTTCCCAATGAAATAACAAATCTGGAGCATCTTCTTTTATAAATCTGTGTTTTGCTGTTTCTCCTGCACACACTGACTTTGAATTTTCAGATTGGACAAAGTCATACTATGCAGGAACAATCTGACAGATCAGTAACACATTTATAGAAGGAAAATCCACACAGTAACCACACAGCATAGAGATATAAGGAAAGATAGCCCAGAATTGTTATTTCATTGAGAACAGTGGTATTTTCTAAAACAGACATGTCAGGAATTGCAGCAGGTTCTTTTTATCAGACATGTTGAATCTCTGCAATGATATTGCCAATATAACTCCTCAGTTTTAGTTCGGAGTTGACGAAACTCAGCGCCAGGAGGGAACGAACGTGGGGACATTTTTAGGTAGATCTATGCTGCCGCACACAAATGTCCAGCAGTGATGGTGACTTGTCTGTGTTCACCGGAACTGGAAACCGCTCCAATGATATTGGTTCATTATAGGATACTTTTATAGAAGGCTGTAGTGATCTTTGAAAGGTGGGCTCAAATTGAGGTCATGTGACTGTGATGTCACCACAGGTCCCGAACATCCAAAGGAGAGTAAACAGAAAGTACATGTAAGTAACAGAGGGAAGAGGGGGGAGAACAGAGCAATGACACTGACACACACACACATCTCACAGGATGGCTGATGGGGCATGCTGGGACTTCTAGTTCCACAGGTCCCAACATGTCACATTTGCCATCCTTTAAAATAAGTCACTGCAGCTGCCATAAAATGTCCTTTACATACATATATCCTATGGTTTGTGACTGTAAACTTTAAGATATATATAAACACACACTAGTATAACATGCTATAATTTATTCATGGAAAAATAAGACACCCCCTGAAAATAAGACGTAGCGCATCTCTAGGAACAAAAATTAATATAAGACGCTGTCTTATTTTCGGGGAAACAGGGTAGGAGTTGAGCCAGCTTCATACATGGATGCTGTCATATCAGTGGCCCTTTCACCTAAGGCTATGTCCCCACGGCAGCGGACAAATAACGGTCGGTTTACCTGATCAGTATTTGTCCGATTTTGCGGCCGCCCCCACGGCCGCGGTGGGTCCGGCTTTTCTCCACGATGAGCGGAGAACAGCCCTCCACTTGAGGTGTTCATATTCTGTCCGGAAACCGGACGGAAGAATGAACATGCTCATTGTCCTTTGAGCAACCCGCGGGCGGAAAAATCGCCAGACGGAAAACCCGTGCAGTGGGGACTGCTGCACGGGTTTTCCATAGAGCACAATTGTGCTCATTTTTGGCCGGTTTTTCAGGCGGTCTGAAAAACCGCAAACCGGCTGCAAAACCGGCCGAAAATCCGTGCCATGGGGACATGCCCTAAGCAGAGCACTGAGAACTCTGCACGCTGCTAGTAGCTCTTCAGGACAGATAATTATATTTCCTGGTGGTGCCTGGGGAAAGAAGTTGATGGGGGAGTGGGGAATTTGGAGTGGTTTGGAGGTGGGATTTACAGTGATGGGAAAAGGGGATTGTTAGACAAGGGATAGTTTAGAGTGGTGTAGGAGGACTAATTTAGAGTTGGTGGGAAGGAGTTGATGGAGGGATGGGTTTTTAGAGTGGGGAGGAAATGAGTTGGTGGCAGGAAGGAGAATTTAGAGTGGAGGGGGAAGGTGAGTTTAGAGTAGAGGAAGGGGGCATTAAAAAGTTGGGTGGTTAGAGTAGGGGTAGGTGGGGGAGTTTCAAGAGCGACAAGGCAAATAAGTGTATGGTGTGTCTTAAAAGGGGCATAGATGCACATGATGTGAACATTATTCTCCCATTATACAAGTCACTGGTTAGACCACCCATGGAATATTGTGATTAAGGACGTTGCATCGTCCGACACGCGTTAGCCTTACACCGGTTGAGCCATGGAATACTACGGAGGTGTTGGTTTTATGTGCAACCAATAAAAGTTATCAAGTTTTATTGCAACTATTGGATTCGCTGGATTCCCTTTCACTTTTGGACACCGGTGCACAGGAAAGACATTGTAGAACTTGAAAAGGTACAAAGGTGGACAATAGGGATGAGCGATACTATCGACAAAAGTTGAAATCGGCACAGTTTTTATGTTTATCGGAATTTCCCGATGATGCGATAGTTTCCGTGAAAATCTTAAAGATAATCTTTATCACGTTTACAATCGTGCCTTTTTCAGCGCTTCCTCTAATTTTAGCGGCCATCCAATCAGAGAAGAGCATAGAGCAGGGTGAGCTGGGTGTACGACATCATGATTGGGCGGTGTATGGATCTCATTGGCTGCAAAAATCACATGACTTCGTTTTATGTATGCAACTCCATTTCCTGTTCAGCGTCATTTCTCACTAATCTGACTATAGTGCAACACGTCTGACTGCCTGTCCCAATAGCTGTTGTCACAGCTCAGAGAGACAGTCTTCTTTTATACAGAAAACCATCCTTGTAGTTGTGAAGTTTAGGATATAGTTAGCTTAGAGAATTTAAGTTCTGATTTAGTTAGAGAGAGACTTGTAAATAAATCTAGTGTTGTGTGAAGCCGAGGTGGGTGGGGGTGGGGGTGTCGGAAAGGAGGGTATATATTGTGCTGCCTAGTCTCTCCTGTCCTGAACTCACATGGAAAAAGCATTTTTTTTAACACTTTGTGACCAGCAGACCTCCCACCTGAGGCGAAATTGGCGCTTTTGTTTTTGCATTTCTATTGGTGTCTGTGCACCCCATTTTTTTTACAATAGCCCCCTTGTACGCAAATTGTTTTACAGATATTTCATAGTAACTGCCGTCTGTTGTCAATTGTGGCAAAACCGCAATATGTAATCCATATAACTGTTCAATACAACTATTTCACTCAGTGCGTCTCAGTTTGGCACTAATCATGCACTTGTACGCAAATTGTTTTACAGATATTTCATAGTAACTGCCGCCTGTTGTCAGTGGTGGCAAAACCGCCATATGTAATCCATATAACTGTTCAATACTTCTATTTCACTCAGTGCGTCTCAGTTTGCCGCTAATCGTGCACTTGTACGCAAATTGTTTTACACATTATTTCATAGTAACTGCCGCCTGTTGTCAGTGGTGGCAAAACCGCCATATGTAATCCATATAACTGTTCAATACTTCTATTTCACTCAGTGTGTCTCAGTTTGGCACTAATCGTGCACTTGTACGATAGTTTGTTAAAAAACTATCAATTACTAGTCCTACTGGGCAGTTGTAAATCTCAGGGACTGACGGAAGAACACTGTTGATTTGGTGTTACGGTTCTTCCACCAGACCGCATTTCACAGATATTTGATAGAAACAATTCTGTTTCTAATCCTAGTTGGCTGTTGGAAAATTGAGGGATTGAAGAATAGCTGTGATTTGCCGTCTTTGCAGTACAGTTTCTCAAAACTGTGAAAAACTCTTCCATACCTTTTAAATTTTTATCTTTCTGAACATGGAGCGAACTGCAGGTGGTAAGCGAGTAAAGCGGGGTGTAGGACATGGAGGTAGAGGTACGAGAGAAGGTGCTCCTTCCAGTGCTGGCGACAACACGCAAGCCAGCGTAACGTCGGTTGCAGGACCTGTCATCGCTGGGTCGGTTTCCTGTGAATCTCAGTAACAAACAGCGTTCCCAATCTGTTCTTCAATGGTTAATGCAACCTGCATCCAGCAGTCTTACCTTCTCGTCCTGCCAGTCATGGCCACGAATGTCATCATCCTCATCGTCAGCATCCATCCAACCTGAAGCGAAGGCAGGCCAAATGTCAACTTTTGTACCCACCTCTGTGGATAATCCATTATCTGAAGACCACTTTGATGACACAATGTGGTTGGGGTCAGAAGGCATTTCAAAAGATAAAGAGGCCAAAGAGGATGATTTAGTCTGCTCTGACGCCCAATCGCTGATGCCATCAGAGGAGGAGAAGGAAGTTGGTCAGTCGCAACAAATTCCGAGTGGTCGTCAACGCCTTGCAGTGCCTGTTGCTTGTAGCCCGCAGCTCCAGGATGTAGAATGTCAGGACGAGGAAGTCAGCTGTGCTGATGATGATGACATTGCGGCTCCAACGTGGTCTTTTCAGCAGAATTCGTTTGCGAACGTTTCATCACTGGACGAGGCGGAAGGCGATCGGGTAGTGTCAGTACGGGTCCGGACTCAAAAAGGGAGAGGGCGTTCGTACAAGTCCCCTGAGATTATTCCATCAACCAAGATCAGCGGAAACACCGCTCCTCGCTAGTGATGAGCAATTACGTTGACTATCGTCATCGGGTCGATAGTCGATATCGGCAATTATCAAGACGATTTCCGATAGTCGATAATAGATTATCGCCGATGACCATTAAAGTCTATGGGAGAGGAACAACACCTTCATTCTTACACCCAAAGAGGGCTGGAGAAGCTGGAATTAACATCCACAACAGTCAAATGGATACGTGCTACATCTCTGGCAACACACTTAGGTTATAAAAGCCACAGAAAAAAAGTCACAGACCATTCACTATCCTGTATTGTACCACAGCATGACCCTTAAACCTGCATGATCCACAAATTAAAAAGTTCCAGAAGGCAGTATGATTTGAACGATCATTTTAGTTGAACTGGACATTGACTATCCCTGTCCTAGAACGCAGAATGACCCTTAAACCTGTCTGACCCACAGATTAAAAAGTGGAGGAAAAAGGAGTCTTTCAACCACCATTTTAGATGAACTGGACATTGACTATACCTGTACTGTACCACAGTATGACCATTAAAACCGGGGGGTCTTGGTGTAAGACCCCATCCACAGATTACTAAGGATTTGGCCTGGGTAAAAAGGAGTCCTTTGGGATCCATTTTAGTTATGAATCTTTGACAATTGACTAAACCCTATCCTGGGCCCACCAACCCATTTTTTTTAGGCCCGAAATGCATTTGACCCCAGATGTTAAAAGAGTGGCCGGAAAAAGGAGTCTTTTGAACCCCACCCAAATTTTAGTTGAACTGGAAACATTTGGGATTTATGCCTTTGTCCTGGACCGGAAAAGCAATGCATCCAAAACCTGTTCTGACCCACAAGATTAAAAAATTGCCCGGGAAAAAGTGAGTCTTTGATCCCACTCATTTTAGTTTTTGATACTGGACATTGACTGATGGCCTGTTCTGTTACCCCCTGTATTTATTGGGACCAATTAAAACGCTTTTCTTCTGTACCCACAGATTAAAAAGTGCGGGAAAAATGAGTCTTTCAACCACCATTTTAGTAGAACTGGACATAGACTATCCCTGTCCTGGGCCACAGCATGAGCCCAAAACCTGCATGACCCCCAGATTTAAAATGAGCCGAAAAAAGGAGTATTTGAACCACCATTTTATTTGAACTGGACATTGACTATCCCTGTCCTGGGCCACAGCATGAGCCCCAAACCTGCGTGACCCCCAGATTTAACAACGGCCGGAAAAACGGAGTCTATGAGCCACCATTTTAGTTGAACTGGACTTTGACTATACCTGTCATGTAGCGTAGTATGACCATTAAATCGGTCTGACCCACAGATTAAAAAGTGCCGGAAAAGGAGTCTTTCAACCACCATTTTAGAAGAACTGGACATAGACTATATCTGTCCTGGGTAACCTACATCTGTTCAAGTCTTCCTGTACCTCCCTTGTACAATTCAGAGGAATATTTGTATCAGCTATTTTGTGCATGCCAGTTTTTAGTAGTTTAATTCTAGAAAACACATTTTTAAAATAGGATGGAATCCCACCACATCTTTGTTTCTCTTTTTTAAATGTATTAAATGGGTTGTCTCACTACAGGGATTGCTAGCTCTGTTAAAGATCTTGCAAAAACAAGTCATTTTGCAATATGTGTCCATTAACAGTATCCTACCTATTCCTGTTTCTGACAGCACATCACCCTTGAGCCACTCTTGACAATTGTGAAGAACAAATGTCTGTTAGTAACCACATTTTTTTACAATAGGACCTGTAGTATAGCTGCATTTCACAGCAACATGCCCCCAAAAATTCAAAGCATGACCCTTGAGACACTTTTGACAATTGTGAAGAACAAATGTCTGTTAGAAACAACATTTTTTTTATAATAGGACCTGTAGTATTGCTGCATTTCAAAGCAGCATGACCCAAACATTTCTAAAAATTACTTCTCAGCCACTGTTAAAAATTGTGAGGGAGAAATGCCACTTAGAAGCCACATTTCTGTTCCAAAGGACCATATAGCTGTATCTCACAGCACCATGACCCAAAAAAAAAAAATTTTATAAAAAATGCACTTAAATTCTAAAAGCAAACTGTATTAAAATGTTGTAGAGAAAGCGAGAAATGCCACTTAGAAGCCACATTTCTGTTCCAAAGGACCATGATAATAGCTGTATCTCACAGCACCATGACCCCAAAAATTATAAAAATGACTTCAGCCACTGTTAAAAATTGTGAGGGAGAAATGCCACTTAGAACAAGCCAAAACCATTGTTCTGAAAAAATTTCTAAACAAAGGACCATTGATTCTAGCCTGAAAATATTTTCCACAGCACCATGACCCCAAAAATTTTTTTAAAATTGGACATTCCCTTTTCAGGCCCTACACTGGGTTTTAAAAAATTTGTGAGGAAGAAATGCCACTTAGAAGCCACATTTCTGTTCCAAAGGACCATGATTATAGCTGTATCTCACAGCACATGACCCCAAAACCATTGACAATGCGAAAAATTCTAAAGATGAAGTGAGTAAATGGAATACGGTTTTGTCATGAAACCTTGGTGTCTTTTGCAGTCCCCTCACAGCAAAACCAGCAAAATTAACTTTTGGGAACTGAGAATAAAAATTGCAGTAAGAAATGATCATTTTAAAAAAAAGTTTTCAAGATGACCATTTCTGTTTGAAGAGGAATGTGAAGTAGACGGCAACTAATCGGTGACCTCGGCAATTGGGGCCACAACATCATCAGAGATCCATGCCTGATTCATCTTGATGAAAGTCAAACGATCCACATTATCTGTGGAAAGCCGGATGCGTTCTGTAATGACTCCTCCAGCTGTGCTGAAGGTCCGCTCAGATATGACGCTGGCTGCTGGGCAGGACAACACCCCTATGGCGTGGCGAGCGAGCTAAGGCCATTCATCCATTTTGGATACCCAGAAGTCAATTGGGTCCGGAACACATCCAAAAAACATCGGTGTCGAGACGCAGATAGTCGTGCACCATAATCTTAAGCTGGTCTCTATGTGTTGTATGTGTGTCCTGCATTACATGCGTTGGTGAGGTGGTAAATAAAGATTGCCAGAGGTCACCCATTAGGCTTCTGCCACCTTGCCTGCTGCTGCCGCTACGGCTACTTGGCACTCTACTGCTGTCACGTCGTTGACGTTGTTCCACCGTGACATTTGAAGAACGTGAAGCATACGAAACAGATGTCTCCAGTTGATCAATCAGCAAGGTCTCCATTTCCTGCATTTTACTCGCTATTTGGGTGGGTGGAAGGAAAATGCTGAGTTTTGTTTTGTACCGGGGATCCAGGAGGGTGACCACCCAGTAACTGATGTTCATTTTGATGGCCTTAATGCGAGGATCATGTTGGAGGAAATGGAGCATCCAAGCACTCATGTGAGAGATGGAGCCTTGATTTCCCAAGCCTCTGGGTCAAGGGGCACTAGCAAACTGATCTTCCTCATCTTCCTCCTCCGCCTCAAATTCATGCCAACCTCTTTCCAAGGCAAGGACGTCGGTAACGTAGGTGTCCAGGAGTACCTCCTCCTCCTCCTCCTCCTCCTCCGCTTCCTCCGGCACAACTTCAACACAGCCCTGACTTGCCTCAGATGATGCACCCTGAGAGCTGATGCGTGGCCTTGCACTAGCCTTGGACCCCGAACCACTGTCTAATGAAGACCGATAAAATTGTGAAACTGTCGGGCCTTGTGGATTCAACGGAGAGAAAGGCTCCATGTTCGCATCTGTGTCCATCTCCTCCTCCGTCGCTGGCGGGACCTGATGTTTCAGAGTGTCCAACGATCGTTCCAGAACTAAGATCACCACAATGCTCAAGCTGACAAGGGCATTGTCCGCACTGACCATTTTGGTGGCTTCTTCAAAACTGGCAAGGTTGGTGCAGAGCTCTTTCACCTGCCTCCACTCTCGGTGGCTCAACACCCCGAGATCCGCACCGCTGCTTGTCAGGCCATGTGTCACTTCTTACTGCGTAATGGCATTGCGCTGCTGCCACAATCGCTGGAGCATGTGGAGGGTGAAATTCCAGCGTGTTGCCACGTCAACAATGAGATGGTTGATGGGGGGCCGAGCTGACATTGCAACGCTGCCAGGCGGCATGAAGCAGGGTGCAAACGGCGGAAGTGCGAACTCAGCCCTCAAGCCTTCCTCAGCAGGCAGTCCAGACCCGGGTAGCGCTTCAGATATTTCTGGACGACAAGGTTCATGACATGTGCCAGGCAAGGTATGTGTTCCAGCCTACTGAACTTAAGGGCGGCCAGCAGATGTTGACCAGTATCGCACACCACCTTTCCTGGCACAAGGTTCTTGTCACCCAGCCAGCGCTCGGTCTCGTTGCGGAGAGCCGTCCACAGCTCCTGACCAGTGTGTGGATGGTCTCCAAGACAGATTAATTTCAACACGGCCTGGTTTCTCTGGGCCCATGATGCCACCAGAGGACCCTGGGGGAAAGAACCCTGCATCATCCCTGCGGTTTTGAAGAGCGTGTGCCGAGCCTGAGAGCCACCGCCACCACCAGAGACATCCACCCAGCTCACCCAGTGAGCTGTCACAGAGATATTTTAGATGACACATGGCTGGCCAGGGCAGGGACAGCTTTTCTGGCAAAGAAATGCCTGCTCGGCATCTAGTATTGGGGGCAGGCAAGGGCCATGATGTGGTGAAACCCATCTGTGTCCAGCAGACGGAAAGGCAAAATTTCCAAGGCCAAAAGCCTGCAATGCCGACATTCAGGCTTTTGGCTTTGGGATGGTTTGGGTTAAAGTGTTTCTTCTGCTCCAAACCTGGAAGAAGAAGGCTGGCTGCTAGATGGCCGCTGTATGGCATGCAGGTCATCAAACTGGTGGAAAGAGAAGGGGTAGGATGGGTCTCTGGTGGTGCTGGTGGTACTCGGGCGACGGTGGAGGCTGAAGCGGAGGCTGGTCCCTGATCATGACTCTGAGAGACATGGGCAGCTGAGGAACGCTTGGTGGTGGCGGAGGAGGAGGAGGCGGAGACAGAGGGTGTGACAGTGGTTGGAAGCCCGGCATCGGTGTGGCCTTTTTTGGCCAAGTGTTCCCTACTTTTCAACTCATGCATTCGCTGCATGTGACTAGACATGTTGGTGGTGGTTAAACACCTAAGATTCTTGCCTCTACTGATGCGTTTACAGCAAAGGTGGCATATGACATCGCTGGGTGAATCTGAGGCCTGCTCAAAGAAGGCCCAGGCTTGAGAGGTCCTGGACCTTTTTGATGTCGATAAGCGAGGAGCAGGGTTTCCGCTGACCGTGGCTGGCGGAATAATATCAGCGGACTTCTGCGACCGCCCTCTCCCTTTTTGAGGCAGGACCCGTATTGACACTACCCCATCGTCTTCCTCCTCATCCACTGATGAAGCGCTCGCAAGCACATAATGCGGAAAAGACCACGATGGATCCGCAATGTCATCATCATCATCAACACAGGTGACTTGGTCGTCCTGACATTCTGCATCCAGGAGCTGCGGGCTACAAGCAAGAGGCACTGTAAGGTGTTGCCAACCTCCCGGCTTCCTTCTCCTCCCCTGATGGCATCAGTAGCTGGGCGTCAGAGCAGACAAAATCATCCTCTTTGGCCTCTTGATCTTTGGAAATGCCTTCTGACCCCAATCGCATTTTGTCATCAAAGAGGTCTTCAGAAAATGGATTATCCACAGTGGTGGGTACACGAGTTGACATTTGGGCTGCCTTCACTTCATGTTGGACGGATGCTGATGATGCTGATGACGACATTTGTGGCCGTGACTGGGAGGACGAGGAGGTAAGACTGGTGGATGCAGGTTGCATTAACCACTGAAGAACAGATTGGCACCGCTGTTCGTTACTGAGATTCAGAGGGCCCTGACCCAGCGATGACAGGCCTGACGGTCCTGCAACCGACGATCTGCTGGCATGCGTGTTGTCGCCAGCACTGGAAGGAGCACCTTCTCTCGTACCTCTACCTCCATGTCCTATCCCCCTCTTTGCTCGCTTACCACCTGCAGTTCGCTCCATGTTCAGAAAGATATAATTTTTAAAAAGGTATGGAAGAGTTTTTTTCTTAAATCCCTCTAATTTCCACCAGCCAACTAGGATTAGAAACTGAAATGTTTCTTGCGAATACCTGTGAAATGTGGTCTGGTGGAAGAACCGTAAGACAAAATCAGCAGTGTTCTTCCTTCAGTCCCAGGGATTTACAACTGCCCAGAAGGACTAGGAATTGATAGTTTTCAACAAAATATCATAAAAGTGCGCTATCTGCGCCAAACTGAGATTCACCGAGCGCAATAAAACTATTCAGAAGTTACACGGATGAGAAATTGCGGTTTTTGCAGAATTGTCGTACAGGGTGGCTATTTGAGCTGTATTGCACCACGTGCAATACAGCTATTTAAAAATTATACGGATAACAAAAAGTGTTTTTTGCACCTATAAATACACCTGTGGTGACGACAAAATTGCTGTATTCAAATTTAAGTGCAAGGTGGCTCTATGAACAAAGCTGGGCCGCATCAAAGTGAAAAAACACCTATTTGAAATGTATACGGATAATAAAAGGCGTTTTTTGCACCTATAAATACACCTGCGGTGACTACAAAATTGCTGTATTCAAATTTAAGTGCAAGGTGGCTCTATGAACAAAACTGGCCGCCACCCAAAAGTAAGGGGGAACTAAAATCCTAAAAATTTGAAATGGGTGAAAATACAAGGATTATTAAAAAGAAGGCGTTTTTTGCACCTATAAATACACCTGCGTTGACGACAAAATTGCTGTATTCAAATTTAAGTGCAAGGTGGCTCTATGAACAAAACTAGGCCACACCAAAGTGAAAAACAAAAACACCCCTAAAAAATTTGGAAAATTGTATGCATGGCTGAAAAAAAGTAAAAAAAATTAAGGGGCGTTTTTTGCACCTATAAATACACCTGCGTTGACGACAAAATTGCTGAATTCAAGTTTAAGTGCAAGGTGGCTCTATGAACAAAACTGGGCCGCGCCAAAGTGAAAAAAAAAACAATTTTAAATTTATAAGGATAATAAAAGGATTTTTTTTGCACCTATAAATACACCTGCGGTGGACGACAAAAATATGCTTTTATTAAACACTATTTAAGTACAAGGGGTTTTTCTCTAATTTAAAACATAAAAACTGGCGGGGCCGCACCAAAGTAAAAAAAAAAACTAATTAAATTGTGTACAGATAATAAAAGAGTTTTGCACCTATCAAATACACCTGCAGTTACTAGAAAAGATCTGTATCCTAATATAAGTACAGGCTGCACAACATACAAGTAATATTTCACCAATAACTGGCCAAAAACTGTTAATCAAAACCCATTGCAATGCAGGGTCAAAGCACAGTTTGGGCTGCACAATATCCACTCCCCTTTCAAAAGCCTTCCTGCCTGCCTGCCAGCCTGTCTGTCTGTGTTTGCCCGATCCTCCCCCTCCCCCCCCACGGCTGTACAGCGCTAGATGCTCCTTTAAAATTCTCAGCCTAAGTAACTAAAAACTGCAAATCTCTAATCTACCTAAGTTCTAATGTTCACAGCTAAAAGCATAGTTGTCTGTGTGAACAAATAGAACAGTTTCGCTGAGCTGTTTTGAGAGAGACCGAGCACACGTCCTGCTCTTATGATACACAGACACACACTGACGATGAACAGGAAGGGTTGTTCTATGTAAAACGAGGTCATGGGATTTTTCCAGCCAATCACAACCATACACATCCCAGTCATGACGTCGCACACCCAACTCACCCTGCTCTATTCTCTAAGCTGATTTGCTGTCCGCCAAAATGACAGGAAGCACTGAAAATGGCGCGATATTAATAGATTATGCGCAGATTTTAACCTAAATTATCGCGTGATCGAAAAAATCCGATCAACATAAAAACTGTGCCGATTTCAACTTTGTCGATAATAATCACTCAACACTACTCCTCGCTTATCGCCGTCGAAAAGGTCCAGGACCTCTGAAGCCTGGGCCTTTTTCGATCAAGCCTCAGATTCGCCCAGCGATGTCATATGCCGCATTTGCCATAAACGCATCAGTAGAGGCAAGAATCTTAGGTGTTTAACCACCACCAACATGTCTAGTCACATGCGGCGAATGCATGAGTTGAAATGGAGGGAACACTTGGCGAAAAAAGGCCACACCGATCCTGGGCTTCCAACCACTGTCACACCCTCTGTCTCCGCCTCCTCCTCCTCCGCCATTTTTAAGAACAAGCATTCTTCTGCTGCCCATGTCCCTCAGCAGCATGAGCAAGGATCAGCCTCCGCTTCAGCCTCCACCGTCGCCCGAGTACCACCAGCACCACCAGAGACACAGCCTACCCCTTCTCCTTCCACCAGTTTCCAGGACAGGCATAGTCAATGTCCAGTTCAACTAAAATGGTGGTTCAAAGACTCATTTTTCAAGCACTTTTTAATCTGTGGGTGAAGTAGGTTTAAGGGTCATGCTGTGGTACAGGACAGGTATAATCAATGTCCAGTTCAACTAAAACGGTGGTTCAACGACTCATTTTTGCGGCACTTTTTAATTTGTGGGTCATGTAGGTTTAAGGGTCATGCTGTGGTACAGGACAGGGATAGTCAATGTCCTGTTCAACTAAAATGGTGGTTCAAATAATACTGCCTCCTTGCAATTGGTACTCTGTGGGTCATGCAGGTTTAAGGTTCATGCTGCGGTCCAGGACAGGGAGAGTCAATGTCTTGTTCAACTAAAATGGTGGTTCAAAGTCTACTTTCTTCCGGCACTTTTTAATCTGTGGGTCATGGGGGTTTTTCGGTCATGCTGCGGTACAGGACATGGATAGTCAATGTCCAGTTCAATTAAAATGGTGGTTCAAAGACTATTTTCTTCCAGCACTTTTTAATCTGTAGGTCATGCAGGTTTGAGGGTCATGCTGTGGTACAGGACAGGTATAGTCAATGTCCAGTTCAACTAAAATGGTGGTTCAAAGACTCATTTTTGTGGCACTTTTTAATTTGTGGGTCATGTAGGTTTAAGGATCATGCTGTGGTACAGGACAGGGATAGTCAATGTCCTGTTCAACTAAAATGGTGGTTAAAAGACTCATTTTTGCGGCACTTTTTAATTTATGGATCATGTAGGTTTTTGGGTCATGCTGTGGTACAGGACAGGGATAGTCAATGTCCTGTTCAACTAAAATGGTGGTTCAAATAATACTACCTCCTTGCACTTGGTACTCAGTGGGTCATGCAGATTTAAGGGTCATGCTGCGGTCCAGGACAGGGATAGTCAATGTCCTGTTCAACTAAAATGGTGGTTCAAAGACTACTTTCTTCCGGAACTTTTTAATCTGTGGGTTATGCGGGTTTTTAGGTCATGCTGTGGTACAGGACAGGTATAGTAAATGTCCAGTTCAACTAAAAAATGGTGGTTCAAAGTTTCCTTTTTCCAGCACTTTTTAATCTGTGGGTCAGACAGGTTTAAAAGGGTTGTATCATTTCATTAAATGGCCTTCAGATAAAGGGGACAGTGAGAACAAGTAACATTGCAATTAGATGTCATTAGCAAAGCTGTCTTGTATTCACAGTTTTCCTTATCTTCTGTTTCTGTTTACACTGATATCCAGTGCTGGTCGGATCCCTCCTCCTTGCATTTCACTCGCTGAGAGCTCATTTGCATTCTGTCCGCCCCCCGGTTGGCCGTATTCACGGAGCTTGCATTCCTGCCTTTCACTCAAAGTAAGGGACCGGCACATTTTCACTCTGCACAGCCAGAAGAAACAGAATACCACTGCAGGGCTTCTACAATCAGAAAACAGCACAGTTGTGTCTCGGTGCCTAACTCTCCTGCATAGAAGGGAGATCTGTGCCGTTCATAGAAAGCTGGATTCAACTGTAACAAATCTCCAGCTGTGAGAAGAGAAGAGATCAGTGCTAAGTCTAGATTGAATGCAGCCTGTGGTATGTTTACAGCTCTTATAAATAAGACTGCTTAGGGAGAGACACAGTGACATGTGGACTCAGAGAAGGGGGGGCGGGGGGTCTCGGTAGCCAGCATGAACAGTGAAGATGGGATTATGTCACCCAGCTGGGAGGGGAAGAAATGCCCCTGCATTTCTAGAGTTGAGAAACTGAGAGCAGTATGAATCAGCCGAACTAAAGAAGCGATACATCCTCTTTAAGGGTCATGCTGCGGTCCAGGACAGGGATAGTCAATGTCCAGTTCAACTAAAATGGTGGTTCAAATAATACTGCCTTCTGGCACTTTTTAATTTGTGGGTGATGCAGGTTTAAGGGTCATGCTGTGGTACTGAACAGAGATAGTGAATAGTCTGTGAATTTTTTTCTGTGACTCTTGTTGCCTAATTGTCTTGCCTAAGATGTTGCACGTATCCATTTTACTGTTGTGGATCTTAATTCAAGCTTCTCCTCACCTGTCTTGGTGTAAGAATGAAGCTGTTGTTCCTCTCCCATAGACTTTAATGGTCATCAACGATAATCTGCTATCGGCTATCGACTATCAGCATGATAATTGCCGATATCGACTATCGACTCGATAACAATTGTTGACACAATCGCTCATCACTAGTGGACAATAAAAATAATAAAAGGACTGAGTGGACTGCAATACCCAGAAAGATTAGCAAGATTAGGATTATTTAGTTTAGAGAAAAGATGGTTTGGGGGGGCATAATAAATATGTTTAAATATATTAAAGGTCAATATAGAGATCTCTCTCAAGCTTTATTTATACCCAGGATTGTATCCAGAACAAGGGGGCATCCTCTAAGTCTTGAGGAAAGAAAGTTTCTACATAAACATATAAAGGGAATCTTTACTGTTAGAGCAGTGAGACTGTGTAATTCTCTGCCAAAGGAACTTGTCATGGTGAATTCAATAACAGAGTTTAAAAAGGGTTTGGATGCATATCGAGAGAGTAATAATATAGCAAGTTATAGCGACTAAGATTCTGTAGAAAGGTCGTTGATCCAGGGATTTATACTGATTGCCAGATTGGAGTCGAGAAGGAATTCTTTCTCTAAAATAAGGACAATTGGCTTCTACCTCATGGGAGTTTTTGCCTTCCTTTGGATCAACACTTTGGCAAAATAGGCTGAACTGGATGGATGTCTGTCTTTTTTCGGCCTTACAAACTATTTAACTATGTAAGTGGAAGTGGGTTGGGTTATGGGGTAGAGTAATGGTTGCATACTTGGTTGCATACTTCATAATTCGATACGATACTGTGGTACAATCCCAGATTTCATTTGCAGTCCTGGGCAGCTGGAGGTGTGTCATGAGGTTTCAGGATCACAGCAAGTTATGATGAACCCAGCGAATAGGTCCCAAATGACCTATTTGTCTCAACACTTTGTAGGGCTGAGATTACCACTTCCAATGCAATTTTCCCATTTTGCAAGCTGTCTGATCTTGACCATAACAGGTATAAGAGTTGCTTAAGCTTCTTACGGACAGCCAGCTCTGGAAGGCCTTGTAATTTTCATCGCTGCTCACCATTCTAGCTCTTCAGAGTCCATTCCTCTGCTCTTGGTCCTCAGTCGTTATCATTAGTGTAAATTGGCATTTCTCTTCCAAACATTAGCAGATAAGGACAGAACCCAGTAGTATAGTGTATCATAACATTGTATATCCAGACCAGCTAAGCAATTTGGTCTGGCCACTGTTCTTTCTCTTTTTGACCAGTTCTCTTTAGCATCTGAAATCACAGATGCTAATCATCCTCCTGGAGATCTAGTTACTTTGGTGGTGATACGATGTGTTGTGTGTCTTTTGTATTTAGCACAGTCTACACAACTCCTTAATTACTTTACATATTAGCCAGTAATGGGAAAGATAAATTATTTCAAACCCAAGTAAACACTGTATTAGTAAGATTTGCCAAAAAAGGTGTATACTATAAGGCCATGTTCACAGGGCTTAAAATGGGACGTATTTCCATCCGTAATTACGCGCCGTACTTCGCGAATTACGACTGGAATACGTCCCAGTCATTACGGTAATCCACAGTTCTCATAGAGAACTATGGATTATGTCTCCTCTCCCTGCTCGGTGAACCCGCTATGGGGGGAGATAACTGACATGTCATTTTCTAGCAGCGTATACGCGCAGCTCGTAATGATAGTCTATGGGCTGGCGAGGTGCTGGCCCCCCGATCCCACTCCGCCCCCGTCCACACGGCGTAATTGTGGGGCATAATTACGCCCCGCAAATAAGCCGTGTGAACACAGCCTAAAACTTAATATTTAATAAACAATGTTTAAAAAGGTTACCAAAACACACTTACGAGCAATCACCAAAAGCATGCATGTACATGCAGAAACAAGGGCATCTAATTAGTAAATAGAGTACATCTGTATGTCATTTTTTCTCAGTTTAACTACAGCTGTTTTGTGAAGCCCTCAAAGGTCTAGAGATTATTAGTGAACAAACAGCATCATGAAAACCAAGGAACACACCAAACAGCTGGGATAAAGTTGTAGCAAAGTTTATTGCAGGGTTAGGTTTTTAAAAAAATAGACCAAGATTTTAACATCTCACTGAATACTGTTCAATCTATCATCCGTAAATGGAATGGTATGGCACAACTGCTAACCTATGAAAACATGGTTGTTCACCTAAACTGACAACCTAGACAAGGAGAAAACTAATTAGAGAAGTAGCTAAGAGGCCCAGGGTCATTCTGGAGGAGTTGCAGAGATCCACAGCTCAAGTGTGAGATTCTGTCCACAGGACAACTATTATTCATATACTCCACAAATCATGCCTTTTTGGAAAAGTGGAAAGAAGAAAGCCCTTTTTGAAAGCAAGCAATAAGAAGTCTCATTTGCAAAAAGCTAAGCAGATGACACAGCAAGTATGTGGAAGAAGGTGTTCTGCTCAGGTGAGACCTAAATGGAACTTTCTGGCCAAAATGGCAAATGCCATGTGTGGAGGAAAGCCAATACTGCACATCCCGCTGAATACACCATCCCCACTGTGAAGCATGTGGGGGCAGCAGGAGAGGCTTTTGAAACAAAGGGAGATATTTTGCAGCTCAGTGTGTTCTGTGATTTTCAATTGAAAAAGAATTGTTTTCTACCACCTTTTTGGCCAGCAGACCGCTGCTAGCAGTTGAAATTGTCCCTGTGTTTTCAGTTCTATTGCAATCACTGCGTGTCAGTGTTCCCAAAAACTGGTTTAACTTATCCCTATGACTTTTAAATAGTTTTACTGAAGTCTGTGCGTCTCAATTTGGTGCAAAGTGTCCAGTTGTACGAATATTGTGTTCTACAAATTTCCTAGTAAATTCCGCTTGTAGTCAGTGGTGCAAAGGTTGCCATATTAATCCATATAATATTTAAATACTCTTATTGCAGTCCATGCGTCTCAGTTTGGCGCAAAGAGTTCAGTTGTACGAATATTGTGTTCTACATATTTCCTAGGAAATTCCGCTTGTAGTCAGTGGTGTGAAGGCTGCCATATTAATCTATATAACATTTTAATGTTTGTATTTCACTCAGTGCGTCTCAGTTTCGCGCCAATCGTGCATTTGTATGATAGTTTGTTGAAAACTATGAATTGCTAGTCCTACTGGGCAGTTGTAAATCAACTAAAATGGTGGTTCAAAGATTCCTTTTTCAGACACTTTTTAATCTGTGGGTCATGCAGGTTTGAGGATCATGCTGCGGTAAAGGACAGGTATAGTCAATGTCCAGTTCAACTAAAATGGTGGTTCAAAGACTCCTTTTTCAGGTACTCTTTAATCTGTGGGTCAGACAGGTTTAAGGGTCATGCTGTGGCCCAGGACAGGGATAGTGAATAGTCTGTGACTTTTTTTCTGTGACTCTTGTTGCCTAATTGTCTTGCCTAAGATGTAGCACGTATCCAGTTTCCTGTTGTGGATGTTAATTCCAGCTTCTCCACACCTGTTTGGGTGTAATAATGAAGCTGTTGTTCCTCTCCCATAGACTTTAATGGTCATCGGCGATAATCTGTTATCGACTATCGACTTTCGGCATGATAATTGCCGATATCGACTCGATAACGATAGTTGACACAATCGCTCATCACTAGTCTTGTTAGCTCAAATAACTGTAGCTGCAGTGGGTGGGTTGCCTCCTAGGACTGACAGGAGTGCAGAGTCTGCAGGGGGAACTTACGTTGCTGCTGCTGGGGAAGGATTACAAGCTGGATGGCCAGGCAGGAAGGATGTATGTGCAATTTCCAGCTTAGGTCTTACGACCTCTGGACACAGTTTGTTTAGCTTTTTGGCCAGTAGAGGAAGCGGGGACTGCCTCCTCTTGGCAGCCAAGTCATAGTGACCATCCAGTATATTTCATACTGTGTTAGGTATTTCTGCTTCCCTCAATCTTGTCGGTGGGCAGGGCTCCCGGTTAGGCCTGGCCCCTCTGTTTTCCCAGGTCTGCTTCAAGGCCCCTCCCTCACTCAGGCTTTGTACAGTGCTGGAACTGTTGTTGTTAGGTCCCCTGTAGCTTCTCAGTCCAAGTTGTTGACCATGGGAACACAGTCTTCTAATGGTAGGCATCCGACCAGCAGCTCTGGGCCCTTGCCGGCCGTCCCTCCTCCTTCCCAGCTATCAGCGGAGGCTGTTGGAGGTCAAGTTAGCATTGCAGTGGTCAGGGCTCCCACTGAGGTGCAACTCTCTTCTACCACCACGTCAGCACCTTTAGGTATTCTTACAGGAGTTCCCGACACCGCTCAAGAGCTTCTAGACATCAGGGAGGAGCAGGCGTACCCGCTTAACCAGACGGCAGTCACCATTCTCCTCACAGGAAGATTCATCATTCAGCTCTGCCAGTTCCGCAAGTAAATCTCGTAGGCATAAGGGCAGATGGGACCATTAAAGTGCCTCTGAGTTGCTGTCCAGTTAGGCAGATCCAGTCACAGGGAACCCAGAATCTTCTATGACGGGTGCTCCAGTTTCTTTGTCTCTGGCTTCTGCCAGCAGTGATTGTACATGTGCAGAAGTTTGGGATCCTCGGAGTGGAGGTGATGTGGTTGGAATGATTAAGCAGTTATTGGTTAAGCTACTGGGTCTGCAGGTTTCCGCTGCGGCACCTTGCCGTTACAGCGGCCATCCGTAAATAGTTATTTATATACTTAGATGTAGTACATAACTCTATATAACACATGGGGGAATGGCTTGATGACAGTATAATGAGAAATTTTGTTGGCGGTTGTCCAGGGATTGGCTGGGGCGGGAAAGAAACGGATGTTTGGTTGTGCATTATGATGGAGCACTGGTACCAGGCTTTTCATGGGGAATCAGCTGGGTCAGTGACTGTCAAGCATTCTGGATCTTGTTGGCTGTTCAACAAGGGGCATTGTTGTTTCTACAAGTTATGCCACTTCAAACATGAGTGCTCCACTTGCGAAGCTGGTCATCCACCTTCGTGATGTCCTTGGGCACAGAAGCAACCTGCCAGATCACAATGGGTGGACACCGAGGGCACGATGAACGTGGCTATAATGGGACCATGTCTCGACCCATATTCTAGAAGGGAGGATGTTGAGGTTATTCAAGTGGATTTTGAGTTTGGATTTTTATCCCTTTTTGTTAAAGTTGGAATTCGTGTTTAGCTGAAAACCTTTGGTATGGCAATGATTATCCAGGTATGCTTAGAGATAAGATTGAGAAAGAGATGTCCCTCTGTCAGATGGTGGGCCCCTTTTTGGACTCACCAAATGTGAAATTGTGAGTTGGGAGTGGTCCCTTAAGAAAGATGCCGGGAAGTTCCGCCTCATTCATCACTTATCCTATCCTAGGAGCATTTTGGGAAATGATACAATTTCTGTGTATCCTATCTATAATTTGATATGGCGGTCACCTGAGAGTGTTGCCAGTGGCGAGGTGTGTTATTGCCAGTTCACCCAGAATGTTTGCATCTGCTGGGTTGCAAGGTGGAGGAGAAGTATTATTATGATATGTGCTTGCTGATGGGGTACTCAATTTCATGTCATTATTTTAAAATGTATAACTCTTTCTTGGAGTGGGTTGTGCATTACGAATACAAAAACACCTCAATAAGTTAAAGAGATCTATAACAAACCTCCAGACCTAAATGCACAAATATTTCTACTTTAGAGGAAAAAGGTCATAAAAAATAACTTTAAAAAGTTATTTTTATAAAGTTATTTTTTATGCCCTTTTTCCTCTAAAGTAGATATATTTGTGCATTACGAACCAGGTTCCTCTGCGATATTGCACTACCTTGATGATTTTCTTTTTCTTTGTCCCATTTCTAGTGATCAGTGCAGTTTCCTGTTGGAAAGCTTTTTGGTGCATATTGATGTTCCCCTGGTGGCTGGGAGGGTCCGTTTTCGACTCTCACTTTCCTGGGAGTTGAACTAGACATGGTTGAGATGATTTTCTGTTTTCCAAAGGTGGAAAGAATGTTGAAATTGGTTGCAGGGTTCTGCACCATCATAAAGGTTAACCCGCAACAGATGCAATCTGTGTTGGACCTGTTGGTATTGGCATGTTGTATTATGCCCATGGGCTGGGTGTTTTTGTGGCACCTGGCACTGGCTACCTGGGGGTTCATTCCCTGGGGTGCAGGATTAGGATTACACGGAAGCTCAAGACTGACATGTTGGTGTGGAAAACCTTTAAAGATGGTTACAATGGTTGTATCTGTTGCCAGGAGGGTGAGGTTAGTTATGCACATGTTTCCTTGTTCACGGACAAGGACAGTTCTGCAGGGTTTTTTTCAATACTGGGTACCCATTGGTGCGTGGGTGAGTGCCCAGCAGCCTGGCGTGGAGTGAGTTAGTGTATGAACCTTGCGCTGCTGGAATCATTCCTGATCGCAGTAGCCATGGGGGTTCCTTGCTGGCAAACAAAAAGTTGTACTTTTAGGCAGACAATATGAGTGATGTACATTGCATTAATAAGTTGACTTCTACCTCTTTTCCAGTTTTATAGCTGCTGCAGTAGCTGGTGCTCAATTGTTTACAGTTCAACATCTGATTTAAGGCAGGCTACATACCAAGGCTGGATAACAAGGTCGCTGATGCTCTGACCCATTTCAAATTCAGGATTTCCAAGAATTATTTCCAAAGCAGTTTCCCTATTAAGGAACGCCATTGTTTTGTCCACATGGGCTGCATAAGTTAATCCAGCAGTTTGGTTTGTGGGTCATTCTTACATATTTTGGGCTGCACAGAGAGTGGACTGCCATCTAGAGGGTAGTAGCCTCGGCTTTCAGACTTCGGACATCAGTTGAAAGGGCATCTGTGGCCTCCATTGGGCTAAAGTGCTATAAGAAGTTGTGGAGAACAGCAGGTTGGTTAATTCCCCTGTTTTACTGGTGTTATACATTGGGGGCAATGACCTCTGTTCGGTTTGTATGGAGGATTTGTTGATATAGTCAGATGTGTAGCGCTTTGCAGGATTTTTTTTTTAACTGATGGTTGTTTGGTCTGAGATTATTCCCAGGATTATGCAGCATGGTGCCAGGGACAAGGAGGCAGTCGAGTAGTCTAAGAGGGTAGTTAATGTCCCATTTTGTCAGAGGTAGGGGTGGGGTTGTGGTGAGGCTTTGGCAGTTAGAAGGGAATAATTTTCATCTTACACGACAGGATTGCATTAATTTAAATGATATTGGCCTAGACATCTTTCTGTCTGGATTACAAGATGGGGTGGAACAATCCCTATTTCTTCTAGGTGGGGGTTCATGAGCTCCTTGTGGCGGTTTCCGAGAAGAAAGGAGTGTGTTTCTGGTGAGCGGTCCATGCTGCTGGTTTTGGTTGCTTGCATTCACCATGACTGGAGGATGGAATTCAAGTTTAAAGTTTTCATTGGAAAACCATATGAGTTTAAAACGAATAAAGCTGTGGCCATCTCCACCCATAAAAGAAGAATCTGGTGTTGTGTTATTTTTATACGGTGGCGAGTGTAGGAGAGATAGTGTTAGGCTCCCGGCAGTCTGAAAAGGGATGCACAGGCTAAGGATGTCACTAGCTGACTGCTGGGACTGGTTATGAGAGAGTGAAATGTTCTAGGTGAAGTAGGGGACAAGTCTTGTTTCTCGAGGTCATGATCCCTCCTCATTAAGTAGTATTTAAGAGAGAGTTTTCCCATCCCTCTTCCTCCTGGACCCAGGGGATGCAGTTGTCTTTCCTCCCCTTTTGTCATGTGTTTTGGAGGTCATTGGTGAATGATCTGGTCAAAGCTGGCAGTTTCAGAGGAGTGTGTTTCCAGTGGACGGTTAATGCTGCTAGTTTCTGTTGCATGCATTCACTGTGGCTGGAGGACAAAATTCAAGTTTAAAGTTTCTGTTGGAAAACTATTTAAATTTTAAAAGAAATAAAGTTGTGGCCATCCCTACCCATAAAAGAAGATTCTGGTGTTGTGTTGTTTTTATGCATGTTATGTGGTTTGATGGCTCTCTACAGTCTGAAAATTAAAGGGGTTGTCTCGCTACAAAGAATAGCTTTCAAATTGTAGGGAACAGAAAATAAAGACATTTTCCAAATATATTGCTTTGTTCCTCTGTTTTCCCTAAGGAGATACAAGTGAATTTATGACCTCCCTGGCTATTTCAGTTCCCTCAGTAACTGACCAGTAAACAATTCTCCCCCTGCTGTTTGTTCAATGAGATAACAGTAAGTGAAGTCATCACACAGGTCACGGCAGTGTCCTGTGCTGCTCAGCAGGAAAAAGCTTGATTTATGCAAAATAAACAGAACTGTAAGTAGGGCTTTTGTTTTGGGGATCAGATAAGAAGTCCTGTTAGTAGTTTGAGAAGCTAATCTGATCTAATTAGCATCTGAAAGCACAGCATGGCATGGAGCTGTACAAGCATGGAGCTTATGCAAATGAGTCAGTCTGAACCAGGAAGTGACAGAGTATTTCATTCATGCATTCTCTGAAACTCTGAAGGGAGACAACTCCTTTAATGTTCGCTAATGTTTGCCAACCAATCTGACCGAGCTGGAGCTATTTTACAAGGAAGAATGGGGAAAACTTCCAGCCTCTAGATGTGCAAAGCTGGTAGAGACATACCCCAACAGACTGCATCTGCCATTACAACTAATGGTGGTCCTACAAAGTATTGACTCAAGGGGGCTGAATACATATGCATGGCACACTTTTCAGTTTTTAAATGTGCAAAAATTTGGAAAAGCAGGTATCATTTTCTTTAAACTTCACAAATACTTACTACTTTGTGTTGCTCTATCACATGAAATATCATTAAAATACATTTATAGTGGTGGCCAAAAGTATTGGCACCCCTGCAATTCTGTCAGGCAATACTCAGCTTCTTCCTGAAAATGATTGCAATCACTAATTCTTTGGTATTAATATATTCATTTACTTTGCTTGCAATGAAAAAACACAAAACAGAATGAGACAAAAATCAAATCATTGATCATTTCACCCAAAACTTCAAAAATGGGCCGGACAAAAGTATTGGCACCCTCAGCCTAATACTTGGTAGCACAACCTTTAGCCAAAATAACTGCGAACAACCGCTTCTGGTAACCATCAATGCGTTTCTTACAATGCTCTGCTGGAATTTTAGACCATTCTTCTTTTGGCAAACTGCTCCAGGTCCCTGAGATTTGAAGGGGGCCTTCTCCAAACTGCCATTTTGAGATCTCTCCACAGGTGTTCTATGGGATTCAGTTCTGGACTCATTGCTGGCCACTTTAGAAGTCTCCAGTGCTTTCTCTCAAGCCATTTGCTAGTGCTTTTTGAAGTGTGTTTTGGGTCATTGTCCTGCTGGAAGACACATGACCTCTGAGGGAGACCCAGCTTTCTCACACTGGGCCCTACATTATGCTGCAAAATTTGTTGGTAGTCTTCAGACTTTATAATGCCATGCACACGATCAAGCAGTCCAGTGCCAGAGGCAGCAATGCAACCCCAAAACATCAGGGAACCTACGCCATGTTTGACTGTAGGGACCGTGTTCTTTTCTTTGAAAGCCTCTTGTTTTTTCTCATATTGGACAGTATGTAAATCACAGTATATCAAGAATAAATAACAGTTTATGGATACCTAGGTAGAATGAATGAACATATATACGCAAATAATTAATGTATATCAAGAGTAATACTACTCATATCATCAAAGATAATTTCTACCAGGTAAGTATCATAACTATAAATACATGAAGCAATGCAGTAAGGAGGAGAGAAATTCTATTCGTGAGTTACAACAGCGGAAAGATATAGTAATTAAACCCGCTGATAAGGGGGGCAATGTAGTCCTTTGGCCAAGAACAATGTATGAGAAGGAAGCTTTAAGGCAGTTACGGGATACATCACAATATAAGAAACTTACATACAATCCCCTTTCAATATTTAGGTTGGAACTCTCAATCATTTTGGAAGATGCCTTGGCTAAGGATTTGATCACTCAACAACAATTTAATTGCCTTTTGCCGATTGATCCAACAATTGCAACGCTATATATTCTACCGAAGATTCACAAAAATGCAGTGACACCACCTGGACGTCCCATAATATCGGGTAAGGGTAATCTATGCGAACCACTCTGCAAGTACATTGATCACAAATTAAGACCTTTTGTAGAAACACTTCCATCATATGTGAAGGACTCAGCTGATATCCTCAGAAAGATGAAGGATATACAATTAGATCCGGATATGCTGATAGTTGTATGTGATGTAGAATCGTTGTATACATCAATTAAACATACGGATGGTTAAGAATCAATACTTTTTTTTTCTTTTTTCAACTTATTTTGATTCAGGTTTCTGTGAATTTATCCTTATGTGTTTGGAGTTTGTTCTCACTCATAATTTTTTTCTGTTCCGGGAGTCTTTTTATTTGCAGTCACAAGGTACTGCTATGGGCGCATGTTGTGCGCCCACTTATGCTAATCTTTTTTTGGGGTGGTGGGAGAGAAAAATCTTTCTCACTGACCCGATTCATATGGTTGAGAAGGTCCAAGCCTGGAACAGGTATATTGATGATGTCATCATGATATGGCACGGTTCTATTTCTGAGCTGGACATATTTATGGCGAACTTAAATGAGAATGATGTTAACATGAAACTTACTTTTAAATCCGGGAGAACAAATATGGATTTTTTGGATATTAAATTTGATGTTGATGACCAAGGTTTTGTCCATTCTGATCTCTATAGAAAAGGAACGGCAGTAAATTCTCTGCTTCATGCGAGTTCAGCACATCCAAGGAAACTTTTAGAGAATATACCAGTTGAATTTCAAAAAAAGAGTAGTTGAATTATCAACAAGATTTAAAGAAAGAGGATATCACCCAAGATGGATTAAAAAGAGTTATGAACGTGCAAAAGATGCAGACAGAACAAAGTTACTAATTGAAAAAGAGAAATCAGTTCCACAACAAATGGTGAGATTTATTTCTACTTTCAATACTCAATGGAATAAAATGCGTGAAGCTTTAATAAAAATTTTTTGGGAATCCTTAGGAGGGCCCGGTTTTGTCACAATATCTACCTTCTTTTCCCCAATGAACCCCAGAAGGGAAAACCTTGGATTTGTGGTTCGGAGATATGGGGGGATCAAACTAAAAATTGTTTTGATAAAAAAGGCCGATGGGGTGTCCCCCTGTGGAAAATGCGTTGCATTTTTAAAATTTGATAAATCAAACCCTTTAAGAAAAAAGGGGAAGTAAAAGTACGGGGTTCCCCTCTTTAATTTGCAACCCGGGGGTTTTAAACTGGCAAAAGTCGTGTGCAAATGTTTTAAAAAAATCTTCCGGCACGGCAGAGAGAATCCAAAAGTATTATAGAAAACGACATTTTTATTGGAAAACTTAAAAAAATGGTTTAAAAAACGCATATCAACGCGTTGGGCCCAATGTCTTTGCTCTTAACCCGACTTTCAAATAGTGAAAAGAACTTCCTTATATCGACCCCGGAGATATCAAAAATGCACCGAATCTTGACCCATGTTTACCATCATATGCAACATGTTCAAAATTTACAAACATGGCTACAAAATAATAAAAAGATATATAAAATATAAAAAGAGAAAGTCTTTCTTTCACCAAGCTATGCAATTATATACAAAACCCGATTTGTAATTTAAACCCTTGGGTATGGGTTTCCCAGATGAAAACCCAAAAAGGTTTCTCTACGGGGAAAGAACTTTTTTTGTCCCCCCCTCTCCCGTGGCTTCTTCACCATTTCAATACCCCAAAACCTGAAAAAACCCAGACTCCTGATTGTCCCCTAAATGTTAGAGGCCCCTGAGTTTTACCCCTCTCATTGTTTAAAAATTTATATGTCACGTATTCTTGTTTTAAAAACCCTCGGGTGAACCTTTATATTGAATTTTTCAGATTCACCCAAAAATTTATAACTTTATAGGTCCCTGAAAAAAAAACATGAAAGGGAAACTTTAAAAATTGGAAAATATTTTATTAAGGAATCCTTAAAAAACCCCCAACAGAGACCCGTTTTTCAAATCCTTGAATGAAAATAAAATCAAACATAGTTATTTGGGAAAGAAAGTATCATTCAGTAAAACAAACAAAATTTTAAAAAACTGGGCCCTTTTTTTGATAAAATAAAAGGGAAAAAATTTAAAGGGGCAACAACTTTTCTACAAAAGGAAAATTTAAAATCCTTCAAAAAAAATAATAGGGGAGAAGGAAAAAAAAGGGTTTTGCGTTTTCCCTTTTGGATGGGGAAAATTGCCATCTTGTGGGATACTTAAATCAGGGGGGACTGTCGATTCTAATTTTTTGAAAGTTAAAAAGTTTTTGAAACTAAGACCTAAAAAAAAAAGGGAGAGGGTACAGGGACTTTTAGGCCCTAAAGGACGGGGCGCGGGCGGGAAAACCAAGGGGCTTTCACCAAAAATTTCTTTACGGAGCTTCCAGTTTTCCCTAGGGAATTGGGGTTGGGGAAGGGACAAATGTTTATCTAATGATACTACTAATTTTTTGGGCCCCTGTGATTAACTGCAGAACGATTAGAAAATTGAACAAAGGTTTAAATATGTGCCCACACTGTTTTAACAAAATTAAACCTTAAAGATGTCAACCGTTTTTTTTGGCTCTTAAGGGTGAAAAAGCATTTTTTTAAAGATGGTGTGTGTTGAATTGCTTAGTAGCACAAGATTTACCTTAAAAAGTCTGAACTTTGCTGAACAGCGCTCCATAAATTTTTTTGGAGGATTTAGTTACGAAATTGGGAAGACATTGCCCATGATGTCAATTTCAACATAAAAAATTTCTGTTTATTACCATAAATTCCCGAGTGCCCAGTAGGGAGTTTTCCCAGTTTTTGGTTGAGCAAGAACAAAAGACTTAAAAATCAGGTAAAGGGGAAAAAAAAAAATTAAATGAAAAAAAATTTGGGGCCCTAAAAGATTTAAAAAAAATTCCATTTTATGGGGCCCCTCGGAAAAGGGGGGGTCCCATCATGGAGGGAAAAAGATTGTACTTGGGGGAAGTAAATAAATGTACAGTCGGGAAGTTTAAGGAAAAGGGCCCCAGAAACCCCTTGAATTTTTTAATAGAAAGTAAAAAGTCTTGGGGAGGGTTAAGTTGCAAGTATTGGATGACAAAAAAAAAGAGAGTATAATGGTAAAAATTTCCAAAAATTCCTTTTTCCCCATGCCTTAAAAGGTGATAAGGAAATTTTTCCCCCCCCCACTAGCCGTTTATATGGGGAATTTGGATCCATTTATCAGCATTTAAATGTATGGTTGGAAGGCTTTTTCAACCGATTGTTATACGCCCCCTATTACCTTTGGGGTTTAGGGAATATTAAGAAATGAGCAAATTGTCGGAAAAAAAAATATAAATGGGTTTCATGCGAATCATTTTCCATTTTCACGTCAATTCCCTTTTTCTTTTTGGGTTAAAAATGCGTTATTCAGCAATTAAATAAAATACCAAAAGGGGAAGATTTTAAAAAATTTACGTTTTTTGGGGACAGGTTTCTTTTGGGGCAAGTTACTCATTTTAATGGGGGTTTCCTGCACTACAAGGGGTAGGGCTCCGCTTTTCGCCATACTGGCGAATATTTTCGTCACGTGGTGGGAGGAAAGGTACATATATTCAGTGGGTAATTTTTTGCCGCAGAATATTTTGGATGGGGTTTTAAGAGAAATTGGTCTGGCAGGGATGTCAAGATATTCCCAAAAATTTTTGGATTAATTAAAGCAACAAAAAACTTGTCCTTCACAAAATAGTGATGAAAGAAAATGGTCTTTTTGGGTTTGAAATTTAAGGAGATCCCCGCACTGGGGGAAATTAAAAACCCCAACCATAAAAAACCCCTTTTGGGTAAAAGTTTTTGGATACTAGTGCCACCGCAGCATTTATACCCAAAATCCCTATGGGGAAATTTTAGAGCCCGGAGGAATTGTAGTGATGAGGTTTTTTTTGAAAAAGAAAAAATATTGCTTACCCCTAGGTTACAGTAGAGGTTACAAAAAGGGATGTTAAGGGGCCCTAAAAAACAAAATTTTTTGGAACGGATGGGCTTTTATGTAAATCAAAGTAACTGGGGATAAAAATTCCCCTTTTTTTTTTAACAAAATAGTAACAGTTTAAGATTCTCTGAAAAATAAAAAAATTTTCCCATTCTACCATGATCCCCATACGATCCATTTGCGAAGGTTTGCAAGTTTGTATCAACCAGCCCGACGATTGGAAACATTGTTTCCCCCAGTATGTCCTAGCAAAAAGAACAATAACAACAATGGGGGTTTGGGCTTAAAGGGAAGTACAAATGTTCACCACAGGGGCGGGTTTTGCAAGTTATGGGGAAGGGTGATAAATTTTCTTCATTGTTTTCCCCTAAAAAATTTAAAAAAATTTTACAATTAGAATTCCAATACCTATATAGTCATATGATATGGGGTGAATCCTGTAAAATTTCAAAATTTTAAAGGTTGCACACGAGGATTTACACCAAAATGTGAGCATAATAGATATAACCTGGAGCTTGGTTAAAACATCAGGAGCCCTAAAGCACTTTAGGGGGGAAACATCGGTGTTGGATTTTTTCAGAGTTAGGGCATTGAAAGGTGAAGAAGCACGGAGAGGAGGGGACGAAAAAGGTTCTTACCCGTAGAGAAGCCTTTTGGGTTCTCATGCTGGACCTATACCCCCAAAGGGTTTTAAATTCAAAGGATCTTTTGTATAATTAGCTTATCTTGGGGATGAAGACTTTCTTTTTAAATTTATATATCTTTGCTATAGTTTGGTAGCTCAGTTATGTAAACTGTTTGAACATTGTTGCGATTTTTGGGAAACATAGGGTTAAGATTCGGTGCATTTCCCGAGATCTCGGGGATTGTTTAAGGAAATTCTTTTCCCTTTTAATTGTAGGATTAAGAGCAAACAAAGGCTCGAAACGGTTTTATCGGGTTTTTTTTTAAAACCTTTTTTTAAAGTTTTTCCAAAAAAATATGCGTTTTACTATAATACTTTTGGATTCCCCCCTCTGCGCAAGTGCCGGAAATTTCACAAAAAATTTTTCATTCTGCCCCAAGCCGTTACAGCGAGGCTACTTCCCAGAGCATGAAACAATCGGGGGTGCGGACAGCCCGTTTAAGGGGGTCCGGGGGAGCGTTTCCTTTTTCTTTTTGTTTCAATAAAAAATCCGTGTGGTGAAATTTTGTTTGGGGGATGACACTCTCCATTTAAAAAAAAGAGTTCGGGGAACATGTGTTGGGAATTTTAGGTTGCTAAAACAGAGTTTGAGGTTGATGTTAAATTTGAAAAAAGATCCAAGAATTTTTAAACAAGTGCATGATTTTGGGTTCCAGCACTCTACATTTGTAGGGATTGTAGAAATTCTGTTTAAACAACGAGGTGGGGGTTGGAAGAAGATCCCTTTCCCCAACGTGAGATACGGTGAATTCATGTTTTAGACACGGTCTCTCCTAAGGGCCTCAATGAATCGCTCAGCTTTGTTCCTTTTTTGTAAAAATTGTTGTTGATTGTTTATTTTAATAGTGTATACTTGTTATCATATATTGTTTTTTATATATATTTTTTGTCTTGTGTTCTGATTTTAATTGTATATTTTTTTAAGTTTTAGTGCTTTTCGTATGGGACTATATTTGGAATTCATTAGAGCAAACAGTAAGGATGAATATCCTCAGGAATTGTTGATATTCGAATGGAAGAAAGAAAGATGAATAAGGAAGGAAAGAAAGAGAGAAAGGAAGGAGATATATATAAAAAAAGAAAAAAAAGAAAAGAAGATAAAGGAAATAAAGAAATTGAGATCATTGCAATAATTATCTACTTTTTGTTTGTAATATACATGTAATATGAGACACCCCTTTTTTCAAATTTTTTCATGACAAAATATAATAATTTTTTGTCATGTCATAATTCCCTTTTCCTTCACTTTTATACCTTTTTTTTCACTTTATTTGCACATATTTTATTTATATTTATACACTGATATTTGTATTCACTTTGCACTGAATAATATATATATAAATAATTTTTACACTTATATTTTTTATATTTAACAGCATTTTATATATATCACTATTTATATATAGGGGTTCTTTATAAGGTTATATATACTGTTATATACTTTACACTAAATAATATATATAAAAAATGTTTTTAACTCATTCATTTTTTTCATTTATAAGTTTTTTTTCTTTTTAATTCAATAGCATTCCATATATATCATTATCTATATACAAGGTTTTTTATAAGGTTATATATACTGTCATTTGCATATGTATTTGTATTCTTATTACACACACTAGGGGACTTTTGTTATTAGGTAGTTATGTATGGTCCTCTTATCTGCAGTTTTCTCTTTGCTCCTTCCTTTAGTTACTCCTTACTAGTTCCTTTATATGGTTGTTTAATTGTATTCTTTGTCCTACTTCTATGTAGTATGTTTATATAGTCCTGCTGTGCTCGTGTCTGTATTAGTGTCTCCTCCGGTGGGGATCGCCATCTTGTTGTGGTCCCGTTTCCACTGCGCATGCGCCGTGCAATGACACCGTGCTGGTGCCGGCGCAGTGGAAACTTCCGGTTCCTCTGCGTCCTTGTCGGTGTGGGGCGGTGCGCCGCAGGCGTCGCGGCGCATACAATCCTCCGATGTTGGATTCTGAATGGTCCGGATTTATTTACTAGGTGGAGACTCTGATTAGGATCCTGATTCAGCAGGTGATTTTAGTTTTTCTATTGGGTGTGGGACATATAAGTAATGATTAGAACAGAGTCCATGTTACCCCCTGACGAAGCCGGGTGGTGAAACGCGCGTTGGGGTCCTTTCATTGCCTCACTTTTTGGTCTGTATTGCTTCATGTATTTATAGTTATGATACTTACCTGGTAGAAATTATCTTTGATGATATGAGTAGTATTACTCTTGATATACATTAACTATTTGCGTACATATGTTTATTTATTCTACCTAGGTATCTATAAACTGTTATTTATTCTTGATATACTGTAATTTACATATTGACCAATATGAGGTTTTCTCCACATTGCTGCTAGTTGTTTGTCTTATTTGTATGTGTTGTATATTTTATGTATTTACTATATTAATTGTAGAAATAAAGATTTTGTAGTTTTTTATAGGTTTTTGGTTGTTTTTGGCGGTATATTTAGTTTTTCAAAAACCTTATATTTATGGTGGTTGTTTTTTGGCGTTCTCTTGTTTTTCCTGTAAACTCTATGTTGATGTCTTTTCCCCAAAAGCTCTACTTTTGTCTCATCTGACCAGAGAGCATTCTTCCAAAACGTTTTAGGCTTTCTCAGGTAAGTTTGGGCCAACTCCAGCCTGGCTTTTTTATGTCTCGGGGTAAGAAGTGGGGTCTTCCTGGGTATCCTACCATACAGTCCCTTTTCATTCAGACGCTGATGGATAGTACGGGTTGACACTGTTGCACCCTCGGACTGCAGGGCAGCTTGAACTTGTTTGGATGTTAGTCGAGGTTCTTTATCCATCATCCGCACAATCTTGCATTGAAATCTCTCGTCAATTTTTCTTTTCCGTCCACATCTAGGGAGGTTAGCCACAGTGCCATGGGCTTTAAACTTCTTGATGACGCTGCGCACGGTAGACACAGGAACATTCAGATCTTTGGAGATGGACTTGTAGCCTTGAGATTGCTCATGCTTCCTCACAATTTGGATTCTCAAGTCCTCAGACAGTCCTTTGGTCTTCTTTCTTTTCTCCATGCTCAATGTGGTACACACAAGGACACAGGACAGAGGTTGAGTCAACTTTAATCATGTCAACTGGCTGCAAGTGTGATTTAGTTATTGCCAACACCTGTTAGGTGCCACAGGTAAGTTACAGGTGCTGTTAATTGCACAAATTAGAGAAGCATCACATGATTTTTCAAACGGTGCCTATACTTTTGTCCACCCTCTTTTTATGTTTGGTGTGGAATTATATCCAATTTGGCTTTATGACAATTCTTTTTGTGGTTTTCCATTGAAGACAAATTAAATGAAGATAATAATACCAAAGAATTTGTGATTGCAATCATTTTCAGGAAGAAACTGAGTATTATCTGACAGAATTGCAGGGGTGCCAATACTTTTGGCCACCACTGTAAGTTTGTGGCTGTAACATTTAAAAATGAGAAAAAGATTATGGGTTGTGAATACTCTAGCAACCGACTGTAATTCCAGCAGTGGTGATAAATAATACTGTTAATAAAGACTTACCAGTAGTAATTACATTGGTGGTCCTAGAGGACTTGGTTTGATCACCTAACTCCCATTAAGTCTCAAGAGGAATACTATTGCAGGCTCCTTGGAAAGGTAAGTCCATGGTATATATATGTATATATATACATACAGTATATGTTTGCATTTGGTGATTGTTTGTAAGTGTGTTTTGGTATTCTTTTAAAGCCTTGTTTATTAAATGTTACGTTTTATAGTATACACCCTTTTTGGCAAGTCTTAATTACTTTACCCTCAAAGCAGGCCTTCTGATTTGAATGTAGCTATGTCTGGCAAGCATATATGCACAAAGCAATGGCAGCAGTCTCAGATCTCTGTTCTCATGTTGGGACAGCAACAACAAATTTGATAAAGTGGTCTACCATCACCCTGTAGTCATAGAGTGACTTAGGGGGATATGTATGAAAACCGTCTAGGTCTAAGAATTCTTTGTTGCCCATATAACCAATCAGAACTCCCCTTTCGTTTATTAAGAGCATTATATGAAATGAAAGGGGCGCTCTGATTGGTTGCTATATGCAACAAGGAAATCTTAGACCTAGACAGTTTTCATACATGTGACCCTTAGTGACTTGCAAGTAGTCCATTAGTGGATAAGATGACTGGATGTGTCCCACTGGGGCCTTCTGATCACTGGCTGGAGGTAAATTACAGTTTCGGTACTGACTTCACACTCTCAGCAAGTTTGGGTGTGCCTCCAAATCTTACAGAAGCATAACTAACCCCCTCTAACAGAGCTAGAGGGAGACCTGAAGATAGACCTTAGTAAGTCCTAGAGGCTCCCCTAGAAGGAGATAGCCAACTGGATATTATTTTGGTGGGCAATGATGAGGAAATCAGAGCAGAGTCAGAAAGAACAAGTTGCCAGCAGTGGCAAAACTAAATTTTTTGCAAGCCTAAGCTGTCCCTCTCCTTTTTACAAAACTAACCTCTTATTTATTCGGCTATTAAGGATTTTGTGACAGGAGTGCCCATGGGTGACAGTGGGGGCTCCATTCCACTGTTAACCACCTAGATGCCGAAGACTCTACTTACTGTAAATCTAGGGGGATAAATGGCTTGGAATGAAGCAAGCTCCATTCTCTGCTGCTGCAGTGGGAGCCCAGCTGTACATTACAGCCAATTACTGCTGTAGATGGTGCGAGCACAGCCTCTGAGCCCGCACCATCCAAACGTCGTACATTTGTTGTGCCTGAGGCAGACCTCTTCTCCAATTTCTATACCAGTGGTTGCCAGATAACAGCAGGAACTATGAAATAGGTTTGGATCTGAATGAAGTAACACAGAAATAAAAGATGTTCCATTGAAGCAAACTGAGACCTGACACTAATTCCATACTGTTAAACTTGATTATGCTTCTGTTAAAATTGTGTGTCACCAAAGTTAAAGAAAAGTGTCACCAAGTGTGAACATAGCCACTAAGCTTTTGTTTCTCAATAAGAGCTGTTGTCATCAATATTTCTGAGCCATGGCATGTGCAGAAGTGTTAGATACACTTATCTAATTGAATTACATTGGTTTGTGACTGTCTTCTTTTAAGGGAAAATCATGCAAACCGAACAAACAGGGGGCCTCACCTCGCACTTTTCAAGATATAAAAACATGACTTTTAGGAAAAAGGAAAGATGAGGAACAGTTTCAGCTTGAAGCGACATGTCTGAACATGTTTAAACTTGTTTGAAAAGAGGCAGATTTCTGTTTTCCAAGAAACACTGCTGAAAATCTGCTTGCAGTTTTTTTTATGGATGATGAAATCAGGAGTAAAAGTGTCAGGCATGGAATAAGAGGGTTAGGAAAATAAGAAGCAACAGAACCTTCTCTACTCAATCATGACTTACTGTATTTATTTCTTACTGGGAATACATTGGGTCAAACAAGTTCATAGCCAGATCACATGAAATGTTCTTCCAAAAGGGTTCATACATCAAGTGCTGTGTTTGTGCTGATTGCCATGTAGACAACTGTTAATAAAACTTGAAGGCAGAAATTATAAATGCGATTTTTGTCACACTTTTATATGAGGTGTTTGATGCAGAAATGGATTTAAAAGAAATGGGAAAAAAGCAAGGACTGTATACTTTTTCTACCTGTTGGATAAAAAAAACACAACTAAAAATGCACTTGAACTGCATAAAAAAGCAGCATGTGTCATTCCAGCTTAAGGATGTGTTCACATATTCAAGGTTTTAGATAAGGTTTTTGAAGCCAAAGCCAAGAAACAATCAGAATTGGAGGATACCTGTAAAGAAAAGTCTGGAACTTCTTTTCTTTTTAACCCCTTCCCGATATTGGACGTACCGGTACATCCTAACAGGAAGTGCTGCACACCTGGCGGACTCGCAAGTGAGCCCCACATGATCGCGACATGGGACCAGCGGTATATTACAGCTGGCCTCATGCCGCATCACCGTGGCTGGAGTGAGCTGCCGTATTGATTAACCCTTAGCTGTTGCGATCTACCATGATTGCTGCAGCTAAGGCACAGACACAAGGAGACCACATCCAGAAGCTATTTGGCGACATTTGCAGGCTCACATAATGCCTTACTTTCATATACATGGATATATATTATACAGTGCTTGGATTTGCTAAATCATACTCAGTGCCCAAAAGTTCAGTTTTCTGACTGCTATCGGTTAGTACATGACTGCAAAGTATCCGGGCTGTCTGTGATGTTGCCAGGGGCATAACTCGAGAAGCCAGGGCCCCAAAGCAAACTTTTGGATGAGGCCCCCTACCCACCCCCCTTCGTCCACCTCCCTGACCATGAACATTTACCAGGACATGCAGTTAGATAATGTAGATAATACAAGGGGCAAACACTTCACCATACATATTACTGTCATACTGTTACCAAACAAAACCCACTATACCAAAACCAATATTACCAATAACGCTATTACATAGGAACCTGATTATACCGCCAGAACATGACCACAAAGTGACTGAATAATACCCCTACACTACTACTGATCAGTACACAGGCTCTGCAGACTGTATATAACCACCATACAGTGACCATAGTGGTAGACGCCAATGTACACAGACTCTGCAGACATAAGTAATTAAAGTATAGTTACATCTTGTGACTCACAGGTGACGTTTCTCTGACAAGTTGTTGACTTTCCCTTTTGTTCTGCATCCGGTCCAGACCGCCATCATGACATCTCCCGACCACTTGTCCCTGGAGATTTAGACACAAATATCTTAGAATCCTGACTTTTCCAGCACCTGCCCCCTGGCTATATGGGGTCCATTTAGGTAGGCAGGATTAAGATAGGCTATATAGGGCCCCAGATAGGCAAGGTTTAGGTAGGCAATAGAGTCCCCATATAGGCAGGCAGGGTTTGGTAGCTATAGGGGCCCCATATAAGTAGACAGGCAGGCTTCAGGGGGGCTATAGGGTCTACATAGGCAGACAGGCTTCACAGGGGCTATAGGGTTATTCAGGCAGGAAGACTTAGAGAGATATATAGGCAGGCTTTAGGGGGCTTTATAAGCAGGCTTTAGGGGGGACTATGTAGGCAGGCTTGATGGGGACTATGTTGGCAGGCGGGGGGGCTATGTAGGCAGGCTGGGGCTATGCTGGCCGGCTGGGGGCTATGTAGGCAGGCTGGGGGGCTATGCAGGCAGGCTGGAGGTATATAGGCAGGCTGGGGGGCTATGTAGGCAGGCTGGGGGCTATGTAGGCAAGCTGGGGGCTATGTAGGCAGGCGGGGGGCTATGCAGACAGGCTGGGGGGCTATACAGGCAGGCTGGGGGTATATAGGCAGGCTGGGGGGGCTATGTAGGCAGGCTGGGGGGGTATATAGGCAGGCTGGGGGTTTATAGGCAGGCTGGGGGGGCTATGTAGGCAGGCTGGGGGCTATGCAGGCAGGCTGGGGGTATATAGACTGGCAGGGGGGCTATAGGGCAGGTAAAATAATAAATAACTTACTTACCTCTGTCCACACTCCCCCAATGTGCCGCGCTCCAGCCTCTGTGCTCAGCGCGGGCAGTGTGGTGATGTGACGTCACCGCGCCGCCCACGTGATCACAGAGAGTCAGCAGGGGAAGTAGCAGAGCGGAGTGAGCGGAGCTCCATTCTGCTACCTCCGGGTAGTGCTGCCTCTGAACGCTCGGGCTGGAGGGCCCGGGCGTTCAGAGGCAGTATGCGCCGGGCCCCTCAGCTCCCCGCCCTCCGGCAGTGAACTAGTATGTTTGTTGCCGGCGGGCCCAAGAGCAGCATTACCAGGGTAGCGGACGCGGTAGCAGCTGCGCCGGGCCCCCTAAGAGCCCAGGCCCTAGGGCAGCTGCTACGTCTGCTACTCCGGTAGTTACGCCCCTGGATGTCACCATGCCCCACAATGCATTGTGGACATAGATGGGCATGGTGAGTAAAAGTTGTCATAGAGACCAATACAGAGCAGTTCTGCTCTGTATTGTTCTCTATTGTATCAGTCATCTGAGGATCACTGATACAAATCCCCTATGAGAAATAGTGAAAAAAGGTGACAAAGTAAAAAAAAGTAAAACACAAACATGAAAAATAAAATAAAAAAGACCGCCCTTTTCCCTTTATAAACGCCAATCGCCCCAAAAAAGATTAAAAGTAAATAAAATACGCATATTTGGTATTGCTGCATGCAGAATGGCCTGTCCAATGACTCTGTCACAGAAATTAACCCTCACGGTGAGCGCTGTAAAATGAAGAAAAAAAAAAGTCACAGAATTGTGATTTTTGTTCATTCAACAGCATATAACGTGGAATAAAAAGCGATTAGAAACTCATATATATATGCCAAAGTGGTGCCAATTAAAATATCATCTCATCCCGCAAAGAAAAGATCTTACACAGCTCTGTATATGGAAAAATAAAAAACGTATGGCTATCAGTAACAGCGAAGCATAAATATTGTTTTTACACAATAAAACACTTTTTTTTTAAAGTGCTTCAACATAAAAAAAAATATATAAATTGGGTATCACCGTAATTGGGTATCACCATATCAAACCACAGAGTAAAACTAATTTGTCATGTACACTGCACGGTGAGTGCTGTTACAAATAAAAAAAAAGAAAAATACTAGGATTGCAGTATTTAAAAAAGCCTTGTCCCACCAAAAATGATACCAAGAAAAAAGTCAACTCATCCCACAAAAAAACAAGCCCCTACACATCTCCGTACACAGAAAAATAAAAAAAGTTATGGCTCTCGGATAGTGTTGATCGAACCTTTCTAGAAAAGTTAAGTTCTAGTAGAACTTCTTGAATTTTTGAATTTTACTGTTCGTTCGAGTAAAGTTCTAGTTCTATTTCGACACGCCAACTTCAGTTTTGTTTTCAACGGCTTTCTGCACTCTTGGCGGCCACCCAATCACCTTTCTGCACTTTTGGCGGTCATCCAATCAGTGCAGAACACAGATAAGTGTCAAAAACATCATCGCTGAGGTGTAGGGCTCTCATTGGCTGCTAAAATTACATGACCAGGGTTATTATATTTTCACTGTATTGCCTTGTGAACGCCATTTTCAGCTCGCTCTCTGTACTGTACAGTCTGCTCTTAGTTAGATAGCATTTTCCTCTCCATAGACATCAATAGTTATTGATGGGTATTGCTGGCTGCATCTTTACCACATCCAGAAGCTATTTGGCGACATTTGCAGGCTCACATAATGCCTTACTTTCATATACATGGATATATATTATACAGTGCTTGGATTTGCTAAATCATACTCAGTGCCCAAAAGTTCAGTTTTTGCAGTTTTGGTGCTTAAGTAATTGTATAACACACCGTCTCCAAATCTCCTATGTGTCAAAGGGGCTTTTGGGCCCCATCAGGATGCAGGGCCACGTAGCAGCTGCTACCGCTGCAGCTCCTATAGCTACGCCCCTGCTTGCAAGCTGTCCTCATCTTTTCAGCTAGCCATTGAAAGGAATGACGTATTTTAGGCTCTCATTTTTTTTCTGTCGCTCTTAGAGCCAAATTTTCTTCACTAAGTTGTACCACGAATCCCGTTTACTGTTATGGATGGTAATTCCAGCTTGTTCCAGCGTGTTTTCTTTTTTGAATAAAAGTGTTTTTATTGTGTAAAAGCAGTAAAACATAAAAATATACAAATTGGGTATCGCTGCAATCGTATCGACCTGCTTAGTAAATCAAACATGTAATTTATACCGCATAGTGACTGCTGTAAAAATAAAAAACACTACTAGAATTGCTGTGTTTTGTTCAAAACACCTAAAAAAATAATAAAAAGTGATCAAAGCATCATATGCACGACATAATGGTATCAATTAAAACATCAACTCATCCCACAAAAAACAAGCCCATATTCAGCTCTGTGTACAAAAAAATAAAAAAAGTTATGAGTATCAGACCATGATGACATAAGAACACCTTTTTTTATGAGTGCAAAAGTAATAAAACATAAACTACATAAAATTTATATAATTGTAATTGTACCAACCTACATAATAAAGTTATGATGTAATTTATCCCGCACGGCGAACTGGGATGAAGCCCAAAAAACAATGGAAGAAGTGCAATTTTTTACCCCTCATTTTCATGGCCCAATGCTAAAAACACTATGGAACTCCTATGCTTCCAAAATACAAAATACACTCCTAGATGAGATCCATGAGGGATGTCGAATCCAAAATGGGGCGACTTCTGAAAGGTTTCATCTGTTCTGCTACTTTGTAAATGCGACAGAGCACCCACCAAAAACTGCCTTCCAAAAGATAAATAGCGCTCCCTCCCTTGTATACCCTGCCATGTGCCCAAACAGCAGTTTAAACCCACTTATATGGTACTGCTGAACTTGGAAGAAATTGTGTAACAAGCTTTGAGGTGCTTTTTATTCCAGGATTCCTTGTAAAAATTAAACATTTTCAGCTAAAATTGCAGATTGTTTAAAAAAAAAAAAATATATTTTCAGAGCCTAAAACTAAAAAAAAATAGTGAGTCTTTTTAGGGGCTTTTTTTTAGGTTTTAGCTCCTCAGGGTGTCCAGGAAACAACGTAAGAGGGGTGGTTCTGCACTCCGTAGGTAAAAATCATTTACTTTATTGTCCCATAGTAGAAAAAAGTAAAATCAAAGAACAAACATGATATAGCTATTGACGCATTTCGGGTCTATGTTGCAAAAAGGACCCTTAGTCATAACACAGCTAGCTCAAAAATCCAACATGCTTATATAGACCTGTAATCATAGACAGATATGCATTAACCCCTAAGGCTTCTCTGTCTAATAAAAGTTTTCTCCAATCTCCACCTCTAGTGGGACGATTAACCCTTTCTAGAGCTTTGACCCTTAAACTTGCCATAGAGCCAGAATTTATGTTTCGAAAGTGTCGGGATGCTCCTGAAATGGATCTTAGACCAATGTGTTCTGTCATAGATGTGTTCCCTTATTCTGGTAAAGAGAGCCCGAGTGGTGCACCCAATGTATTGTAGATCACATTCAATGCAATAGATCATATATATAACATATATTGAACGACAGTTAATAAATGTTTTAATAGAATATTGTTGTCCTGTTGTACTAAAAGAAAAAGACGCGCATTTGTCCATGTACGGACATAAAATGCACCTATTCACACAACATTTAAAACAGCCCTTAAATTTCAACCAAGAAGAAGTATTTTTGGTTGGACAATACAAACTGGGTGAAAGAGAGTTACCCAAAGTGTATGCTTGTAAGATACAAAACTGCAACCCTTCTCTAATATGTCTTTCAAAACAGGGTCAGTACACAAAATAGGTATGTATTTTTTAACCAAATTAACAATCTGATTGTATTGTTTACTGTACCATGTACGAAAATATACATTAGTTTTAAAATTATCCTGAGATTTTTTAACAGTTTTGTTTAAGAGATTATTGCGATTTCTCGTATCCGCTATCCTCACAGCCTGAGTAAGGTTTGAGTAAGCCTCTCCTACTTAATCTCTCCCTGATGAGAATTTTTTCATTGTTATAAGCTGCATCATTATTGCATGTGCGCCTAGCCCTTACAAATTCTCCTACTGGCAGATTTTTAATAATGTGTCTGGGATGACAGCTAGATGCATGTAGTATCGCATTCCCTGAAATAGATTTTCTGTAAGTAGAAGTACAAATGCGGTTAGATTCTAAATCAACAGAAAGAAAAAGATCCAAAAAAGAAATATTATTAGAATCGCAATGAAATGTAAATTGAAGATTATCTGAATTATTATTAATGTGATTGACAAAATCCAGTACGGAAGACACATCACCACACCATATCATTAACGTGTCGTCTATGAATCTTCCGTACCAGAAAATGGAATCCACAAAAGGATTGGATGTAGAATATATGTATCTTTCTTCCCACCAAGACACATAAATGTTGGCCAATAAAGGTGAAAAAATTGGGCAACCTTGTGTTTGAAGATAAAATTGACCACAAAAATAAAAATAATTGTGACACAAGAGAAAAGTTATTACAGTAATCGAAACTCCTTCAATTCCAATCTATAATCAGTATATTTGTGTAATTGTTCTGTTACTGCTACAACTACTCTATCATGAGGAATGGATGTGTACAGGGCAATGATATCGCATGTGACCCAGGAAAAAAAAGAATTCCATTGAATATTTTCCATAGTTCTGAGGACAGCACGTGAATCCCTAATGTAGCCAGGGCATCTTACCACAAGTGGTTGAAGATGTTGATCTAGCCACCTGCCAATTTTTTCAAATAAAGAACCAATACCAGAAATTATTGGCCTGAGGGGTGGTGGAAAACATGGTTTGTACCTTGGGAAGGGCATGGAAAATCAGTAAAACAGGAAATTTAACTTTTAAACTATCCGCCATTCTTTCATCAAATACACCCAAGGTGCAACCTTCCTCAATGATTTTATCAAGTTGTTGTGAAAATACAGTAGTAGGATCTGTGGTTAATTTTCGATACACTTTAGCGTCCCCTAATATGTTATGTATTTCCCTAACATACAAATCACTGTCAAAAATAACAATGCACCCGCCTTTATCCGATTCCCGTATAACTATTTGATTGTTTT